>PVKB01000760.1:0-250463 GCA_004027205.1 Ctenodactylus gundi | reverse complement strand
GGGACAGGGTGAGTATTAACAGCAGCGAGTGCTTACGTTATTTATTAATGATTACATATGACAAAAGGGCTTTCTGTTCTAGCCATGCTTCAGTTCTTACATATTTTTCATAGTCATGATGGATTTGTTATTCTGTTCATATTTTATTGTCTTTTAGTTAACTGAATTTTTTTATGTGTATGTGGTGGTACTAGGGTTTATGCCCAGGGCCTTTCATTGGGCTGTATCTCCAACCTACTTTTATTTTTGATATTGAGACACGGTCTTGCTAAGTCACTGGGTTGCCTAGGCTGGGCTTCCACTTGTGATCTTCCCACCTCAGCCCCCCTGAACCTGGCTAGTTAACTGATGGTGGCATCACCAAGACTGGCTAGTTAACTGGTAGTCATTTTTGCATATATTCCAAAATCTTACATTAACAAAGTGCCACCTGAATCTGAACAGTGGACTTTCTATAATTCTCACTTAAGAAAACAGATTAATTAGTACTTCCTTAACTGTGTGTGTGTGTGTGTGTGTGTGTGTGTGTGTGTGTGTGTGTGTGTGGAGTGTGGATGTGTATTATTGGGAATTGAGCCTAGGACCTTCACACTGAGCTATAATATATCTCCAGCCCATTTTCATTTTTTTTTTTTTTTTTATTTTGGGACAAGGTCTCACCAAGTTGTTAAGTTATCAGGCTGGGCTCAAACTTGGGATCTTCTTGCCTCAGCCTCCCGGAGTGCTGGGTTTACATGTCTGTGCCCGTGGGCCTGGCTAAACATTTATCTTTAAACTTTGTATCCATTAAGCAATTGCTCCCTATACCCCACTGCCCAGAGTCCTGGGTAACACCTATTTTCTGTCTCTATGAATTTTACTCCTTCAAGAACCTCATATAAGTAGAACCATATATTTATCCTTTTATGTCTAAATCATTTTACTTAGCATAATATTTTCAAGGGTTATTTGGGTTGTATCATATACCTTTTAGCTATTATATAATATTCTGTATCAGATTATTGTCCTATTGGTGGACACTTGTGTTCTTCCCATAGTTTGCAAATTACAGAAAATATTAAATGTTTATGCATATACTATCATATTAAACATTCGTGGTATCTTTTCACAGCCTATGTAAACATTTATGTTTGGACATACATTTTTTTTTTTACTAGGTTGATATGGAGGTGACCCTCCCGGGAGAGGGGAAAGACCAAACCTTCAAAGTGTCTGTTCAGTGGGTGTCAGTCGTGAGCCTTCAGCTGCTTTTAGAAGCTTTAGCTGGGCACTTGAATGAAGTCCCAGATGACTCAGTCCAAGCACTTGATGTTATCACAAGACATCTACCCTCTATGAGGTTAGTACCCGACCTGGACTCTTCTGTAAATGCCAGTCTCTCAGGTAGTTTGGGTAGGTATTTGGCCATTGAAAGGGTCCTGGGAAGCTGTCACAGTTCACACCTGATTTCAATTCACGGACTTGTTCTGTTGTGAAATGTGGCAAACCCCTCTTCTCCAGGTACACGCCGGTGGGCCGTTCTTTTTTCTCACCTCCTGAAGGTTACTACCACCCTCTGGGAGGGGGCCGAGAGGTGTGGTTCGGCTTTCATCAGTCTGTGAGGCCTGCTATGTGGAATATGATGCTCAATATTGATGGTAGGCTGCCCCTCTATGCACACATCTGGTGGCTTTTTGATTGGTTTTGGCTCTTCCCTTTTCATTGAAGCTAAGTGTTCCTTTTCTCTGTTAGTATCTGCAACTGCTTTCTACCGGGCGCAACCTATCATTGAGTTCATGTGTGAGGTGTTAGACATTCAGAACATCAATGAACAAACCAAACCACTCACAGATTCCCAGCGTGTCAAGTTTACCAAAGAAATCAGAGGTAGGTATGTGCACTCATGGAGTCTTAGAGCAGCAGCCCAGTGTGGCGCCAAGTGGCTGTGCATCAGACCTGGGCTTCCGCCCTAACCCACTTAGGGCAAGTACCTTAATCACTGTTAGCCACTTTGAGTTTTGGTTTATTCAAATTATTCACCTCAGAAGAAAAGATAATTATATATGCCTTGCAGAGCTGTGTTGAGAATTAAATGTAATTAGATTTACAAAGCTTTGTAGCACAGTACCTGTCATAAACCAGAAACAGAATATATTAACCCTTTTCTACTTTTTCTTTTCTTTCTTTATTTTTTGAGACAGGGTCTCACTTTGTAGCCCATGCTGGTCTTGAACTTACTATGATGTCCAGGCTGGCCTTGGATTAATGGCAATCCTTCTGCCTCAGCCTCCTGAGTGCTGGGATTACAGGCATGCATCACTATGCCCAGCTTAATCCTTATCTACTTAAAAATCCCCCTGTACTAAGATAATACAAGTTAATTTATTATCCTTTGGAATTTCTTTCTTTTCTTCTTGGAATTAGCTATTGTTTCCCACTAGAGGATAAGCTTTGTAGGGGCCATCTGCAGAACTGAGAACAGACCTTAGAACATAGTTGATGTTTAATAAATATATATGTAACAAATTAAAAAAGTACATTAAGCATCTCAGATCACTGGGGTCTCATTTATTCTTACTTAGCTGAGGCTTTTTGGGCTTTATTATTGTTACTGTTTGTCTATAAATGATGAAGTCGTCCCCATATTCTTGCAACTTTTATCCTGCACAATGGAATGACTTCTTGAAGTTAACATTCAAATCTGTTTTTGTCACTATGATTTTAACCAAAACTGAATGTTTTTGCTTTTTTAACTTCAGGTCTCAAAGTTGAGGTGACCCACTGTGGACAAATGAAACGAAAATACCGAGTTTGTAATGTGACAAGACGGCCAGCCAGTCACCAAACGTATGTCAACCACATCTGAATTGTTAATTACATCTAAAATAATATGATAACAAATTTGGTAGCAGAAGAAGCTACCAAAATTACTTGAGCTATATGTGATGGCACACCCTGATAATTTCTGCACTTGGGAGGCTGAGGCAGGAGGATTATAGGCACAAGGCCAGCCTGACCTACATAGAGGATTCTGTCACTACAAAATAAAAATAGAAAGTGCTGAGGGGCAGCTGAGTGGTAGAGTGCCCTGTGTTTGATCCTCAGTACTGCCCGAAAAAGAGAGACAGAAATTGATATATCATACTTTAATTTTCAGTTATCACCAGAAAAGTGATTTTGATTTTTGTTTTGATTTTTGGCAGCACTGGGAACTGAATTCAGGAAATACTCAGCTATACTCCCAGCTTGTCTTATTTTGAGACAGGATCTCACAAAACCATTCAGGCTGGCTTCAACCCTGCAATCTTCCTGTCTTAGTCCCTTACATGGCTGGGATCGTAGGCATGAACCCCCATGCCTGGTTAGAATTTTTTCTTGAAACCTAAGTTTCTAAAAACGTTTTAAATATTTTTGACAGAAATGTTTGTTGCTTATTGATTGATTGCCAAGGCCTCACTGTGTTGCCCAGGCCAGCACTGGACTCCATCCAAGCCTTCCACATCAGTGTCTGGGACTACACTTTTGTGCACTGCCATATTCAGCTGATAGAGATATTTGTAAAATGTATTTCCTGATTTTAATTCAGTTAACCTTTTAAACCCCGTATACTAAACTGAGACCATCTCCTGCTTACCAATGCAGAATCATAATTACAAATGTCATTGCTTGTACTGCTGTAATTCCCAGCATGTGGCCTGAGGGGTCTGTGAGGTCTGGAAGTCAGGCAAAGCTGTCCTGGGAGGCCATACATTGTTTTGTACTGCCGGTTAGTCTTTTCTCTCTCCCTTTGTGGCCATCTCTTCTTCTAGCTTCCAGTGTGTCAGAAGTGCTTTTAGCATCCTGTTCCTCTCCAGAAAAACTTCTCCCATCTTGTTTTTCTAATCATTCAACTTCTGATCCACTAAGTACCATGCCTACGTGAGACAATATGTGAAAGTGCTTTTCTAATTCTATGACTTAGTGTGATTAATTGTGAACAAATTGTAGAGAATATGTTACTATTACCATACATAAGTACCTTAAGCCCAACATAAATATATCTTTTTTTTTTTTTTGAGACAGGGTCTCACTCTGCAGCCCAGGCTGGTCCTGAACTCACTATGTAGCCCAGGCTGGCCTTGGTCTCATGGCAATCCTCCTATCTCAGCCTCCTGAGTGCGGAGATTATAGGCATGTGCCACCACACACAGATTATGCAATATATAGATATCTTACTTTTTCTTGCTGTGAGAGAATACCCAACATCTATAACTTTTTTTTTTTTTGAGACAGGGTCTTACTTTGTAGTGCAGGCTAGTCTTAAACTCACTGTGCAACCCAATCAGGCCTTAAAATCACAGCAACCCTCCTACCTCAGCTTTCCAAGTGGTGGAATTACAGACATGTGCCACCATGTGCAGTTTATGTGGTGCTGGGGAGCAGAACTCAGAGCATTGTGCTTGCTAGGCAAGCACTTTAACCCTGAGCTACATCCCCAGCCCCTCAACATCCACAACTTAAGGGAGGAAAGATTTATTTTAGCTCAAAGTTTCAGAAGGTCTCAGTGCATTCATGGGTGGCTGGCAATGGTGGAAGTGCATGGCAGTTGAGCCAGAGTAAACCCTGTTCATGGCATGGCAGGCAGGAGGCCATGCGAGGGAGAAAGGGTGGAACTAGCATATACTTTTCCAGGTCCTGTCCCAGCAATACAGCCCGTCCACATCAAGCCTCAGTGATCCACTCCTTTCAGGTCACACACCCAGCAATGTGCCACATGCCCATAATCTACCGCACGCCCCTAATCTACCACATCCCTGTAATGCCCCCCTTTTGACTGGGCCCCTCTCCTTAGCTCTTCTGCAACACCCTAATACATGAGGCTTTGGGGGATATTCCAGTTACAAACCATAACACACTCCTTAACAATTACTAGATTTTTTTTTTTGTGCCATCTAAATGTTAGCGTAGTTAGTAGCACCTTACTAATAGTCACGTAATTAACTAGGTCTCAGACATCATGTCCACATCTAGATTGCTCAGGTCCTTGTTTATATCTCTAAATATGTAAGATCTGAGAGGCTCATGTTGACCCTACAAAGAAATTAATACCAAAAAGAATCCATTTTTTGGAATAATTATGAGTGACTATCTTGACCAAATAAACCCTCCTGAAACTGTGAGCTAAATAAATCTTCCCTCTCTTAAATTGCGAATGTCGGGTATTTTGTCACAGCAAAGAATAAATAACTAAGGCATCAACACATTCCTCAGAATTGCCTCTTGTACACATTGCATGAATTTCCTAAGAGTTGGAAACCAGTATTCTATCTACTGTTCATATTATTTTATTGAGTTTATTCTTCAGGGAAAAAAGTACCAAAATCTTAAGAAGTTACTTAAGAATTGTAACATCTGTTTAAAGAACTATGCCTCTTTTTTATTATGTGATTATTTCACATAATTTTATCAGAATAATTAGACCTATAGAACTGTATAATCTTTGTGCAAAGATTTAAAACACAGATTAACTATCAAGTGGATAATTTTTATAGCATCATTACTTTGTGGGTCTGTAAGAGTTAAGCAAGTACAATTAAATTTATCATTTTGCCAAATATTTGAGATAACTTTCTTACTGGAAAAGCCATATAAAAAGATTCTCTTAAATCATGCTCCCAAGTTTATGCCAAGTATTCTGGTACAATTTCAAATTCATGCATTTGTCCTAGTTTAGGAACCTGAAAATTTGGAGATCTAAAAATATGGCCTTGGGCTGGAGGAATGGCTCATTTGTTAAGGCATGTGCTACGTCAAGTGCTGAGTACCCTAGTTCAATTCCCCAGCACCACATAAACAGATCCTGGTGGCGCATGCCTATAATCCCAACACTCAGGAAGGTGAGGCAGGAGGATTGCCGTGAGTCCAAGGCCAGCCTGCGCTGTGTAGTGAATTCAGGACCAGCCTCGGCCACAGAACGAGACCCTGTCTCAAAAAAAAAAAAAAGTGGCCTCAGTTAGTACATTACATTCATTTTATAAAAACGTCTTGAGCTAGACATGGTGGCACACATCTGTAATCCCAGCATTCAGGGGGCTGAGGCTTCCAGGGTTGCAAGTTCAGACCTAGCTTAGGCAGTTGAGCAACTTAGTAAGATTCTATACCATGAAAAAAAGAAAGAAGCAAAGAACAAAGAAAAGAAGAGAATGGCCAGGCATGAATGTAATCCAGAGCTCTGGGAGACTGAGGCAAGAGGATCACAAATCCAAGCCCAGCTTGGGCTTCTGAGCAACTAGCAGGATCCTGTCTCAACGTCAGAACTAAAAATGGATCATGGATGTAGCTCAGTGTGAAGGCCCTGGATTTAATCCTCAGTACTGGGGCAGGGGAGGAGGGGAAGAGGAAAGGAAAACTTCTTTTAAGCAAATAAAATTCCTGTGTGCCTGACTCCAAGTCCTTATTTGAATTTGATCATGTAAAATAAGCGAGCAAAACATTGTATCTGTAGGCATTAACTGACTTCAGTTGAGTTGTTTTTGAGTTATGCAGCTTCTTCTTGTTTTTCCCCCCATTTTATTGATACGTATAAGTGTAAAATTTAAAGTTTACATTGATCTTGAGCATTTTGTGCACATACATACCATGGCAAAGTTACAGGTCCTTCCCATCTCTCCTTTCAACCCATCCTCCAAGTACTCATTATTTCCCACATTAAGTTCCATGAAATAATTGTGTTCTAGGTTTCTCATAACAGAGAAACCATTTGATATTTCACTTTCTGTTTTTGACTCACCTCATTAAGCATGATTGTCTCAAGTTGCCTCCATTTGCCTACAAAAGCCTTCAACCTGTCTGTCTTTATAGGTGAGCAGTATTCCATTGTGTATAAATACCACAATTTGTGTGTCCATTGGTCTGTTGATGGGTATTTTGGTGTCTTCCACATTTTAGCTATTGCTAGTTGTACTACTGTGAACATGGATATACATGTGTCTCTGTTATGTGTTGTTTTTAACTCTTTGGGGAAAATTCCCAGAAGAGGTATCTCTGGATCATAGAGGATATTTATTTCCAGTCTTTTGAGAGACTTCCATACTGCTTCCCATAGCGATTGTACCAGTTTACATTTCCACCAGCAGTGCAGGAGGGTTCCTTTCTCCCCACAGCCTCTCCAGCCCTGATTGATGTTTGTGTTCTTGATATATGCCATCTCTCTTGAGTTAGATGGTATCTTAGCGATGTTTTAATTTGCATTTCCCTTATGGCTAGTGATGTTGAACATCTTTTCATGTATTACTGGCCATTTGAACTTCTTCGTGAGTGAACTGCTTCTTCATTTCTTTTGCCCATTTTTCAATAGGATCCTTGATTTTGAGGGGTTTACATTTTTTCAGTTTCATGTATATTCTGGTTATGAGCCTCCTATCTGAGGTATTGGTGGTGAATGTTTTTTCCCAGTCTATTGGTTCTCTTTTTACACTGTTGATAATTTCCTTTGCTGTGCAGAAACTTTTTAATTTGACATGATCCCATTTTGTTAATAGCGGGGCCAATTTCGTTTGCTTTTGGTGTCTTGCTAAAAAAGTCTTTGCCTACATCTATGTCTTTTAGATATTTGCCTAATTTGTCTTCTAGCAGGTTTAGTGTTTCAGTTTTAATATCTAGGTCTTTGATCGACTTTGACTTGATTTTAGTTCATGGTGACAGGTGTGTGTCTAGATTCATTCTTCTGCATGTGATGTCCAGTTTTCCCAGCACCATTTGTTGAAGAGGCTATCCTTTTTCCAGTGTATGTTTTTCACCTCTTTATTGAAAATTAGGTAGTTGAGAGTATTAGAGTTTGTCTCTTCATCCTCAGTTCTGTTCCACTGGTCTATCTGTCTTTGTGCCAATACCAAATTGTTTTTACAACTATTGTTTTATGGCATAGCTTGATGTCTGGTATTGTAATACCTCATGCCTTAGTCTTGTTACTCAAGATTGCTTTGGCTAGCTTCTTCTTGTTTTAAATTCTTTTAAAAAAATATTTCTTTTGAAGCTGGGTTTAATAACCGTGGCTTAGTCCCAGAACTCTGAGAGGTTGAGGCAGGAGGGTCTACAAAATCAAGCTCAGCCTGCACAACTTAGTGACTTAGTGAGACCTTCCCTCAAAAAAAAAAAAAAAAAAAAAAAAGAGGGGCTGCTACAAAGGCCTTGAGCTCAATTCCCAGTACCAAAATAAATTATAGTAATGATAATACTACTACTATTTACTGTGTACTTGTTTAGAAAAAGAAAAACTTAACATTTCTCAGAAGGCATTCTCTCCTATAGTTTTCCTTTGCAGCTGGAAAATGGTCAAGCTATGGAATGTACAGTGGCTCAGTATTTTAAGCAGAAGTACAGCCTGCAGCTGAAATATCCCCATCTTCCCTGTCTCCAAGTAGGACAAGAACAAAAGCATACGTACTTGCCACTGGAGGTAAGCCCAACTAAATGTTCTTTTGCCAATCTGCCAATCGTTTGAATTGCTTTAAAAAAAAAAAGTAGAATTCTAAACTAGAGCAAAATTTAGTCTTTTCAAAATATTATGGGCAAATAACTTTTCTTTTTAACAATTTTTATTTTCTTGGAAGTACAATTTACATACTAATTTGGCAAGGGCTTACAATACAGAAGCCCATCTCAACACAGACTAATTTCTCTGTGCCTCTCGGCAGGTCTGTAATATAGTGGCAGGACAGCGCTGTATAAAGAAGCTCACAGACAATCAGACGTCCACGATGATCAAGGCCACAGCAAGATCTGCTCCTGACAGACAGGAAGAAATCAGTAGGCTGGTCAGTAAGGCATGCACTGCAAGATTAGCCGGCTCTAAAATGAAAAAGGAAAAGGCTAGAGCATTCCCGATGGGACGCAGTTACTCTGTGGTTTTTATATATGCAGGCTTTCCTGTTCTTTAGGTGAAAAGTAACAGCATGGTGGGTGGACCTGATCCCTACCTTAAAGAGTTTGGCATTGTTGTCCACAATGAAATGACAGAGCTTACAGGCAGGGTCCTTCCAGCACCAATGCTGCAGTACGGAGGCCGGGTAAGTTTATTTATGCACTCTTTCTCCACACCAGTCAAAAGAAGATTGTAACCCAGAGTTCTTCCACTTTACTACTTTGACTTTACCTGTAGTTGTGCTCGTTACTGTTTTTGTCTTCTGGCTCACACCAAGTAGAATTTTGTTTATTCCCTCCTCAACATTAAGATGGCCTTAGATTGTAATATCTTTTCTCTTTTCTTTTGTTTCTTTTGTTTTTTTTTAAAGAATAAAACAGTAGCCACACCCAACCAGGGTGTCTGGGACATGCGAGGAAAGCAGTTTTATGCTGGCATTGAAATTAAAGTTTGGGCAGTTGCTTGTTTTGCGCCTCAGAAACAATGTAGGGAAGATTTACTAAAGTGAGTATCTTCATATTTCCAAGCTTAGTAATATCCCTTCCAGATATGAAAATACCGTCTTTATGTCAATGTGCTGTATACACTGGCACAAAATCCCCAGCTCCCATAGATATGCCATCTGGCTATATGCAAAAGACATTGTATTATAGTGAATTGTAAACCTGCAAATTACACTGAAAAATCTGACTCAGCTTCCATACATTTAGAGCAGAAATTTGTGAGTAACAAGGCTGAAGCCATGCTACTTGGCAAAATCTGGAGTTCATAGCAAACGTTTCCTTTGTTATTAATTGTGTCTTTTCAGTTAAGATAAGAACTAGTTTATTTTTAGCCAGAACTGACTAGTGAGGTTATTTTGCTGCAGGGACACAGGCTAATAAGAGTATTGGTTCACATCTTACAGATGCAGCTAGTGATATAAAGGGAGTTAATGAGGGGTGAAAAAATTAAGAAAAGAGAACTAGGATGAAGGAAAGAAATCCTACAAGATATTGGGAAATTCTCAAATCATTCTGAAAGATTTATGGATAGATTGAAACAACTTCTTAAATCCAAGACTTAAAAACTCAAAGTGAATTTTAACTTGTGATTTCTTTTGGTATTGCTATTGAACCAAATCTATAACAAATTGGATTATAATCCTAGTTACATGGACTCTGTGATAGTGTGTTTCTGTGTCCTCAGTTAAACATGAACTGTCCCCACTCTTCTTGGACCAGCTTTATCAAGGTGTGAAAATGTGTTAACTGAGGCTTGACCCTTTTCTTTACTACAGAATTACTGATTAGAATATGTATATATATGATTCAGGCATGGTAATGCATGCCTGTAATCCTAGCACTCCAGAGGCTGAGGCAGGAGGATTGTCATGTGTTGGAGGCCACCCTGGGCTATATAGTGAGTTCAGGAGCAGCCTGGAGTACAGAGTAAGACCCTGTCTTAAAAAGAAAATAAATAAAAATAAAAAAGAATATTAAACAACAACAACGTTGATCTAGCCCTGGGGCTCAGCTGAGCCTTAATTTATTAAAAATGCAAAGTGAAAATCTGATAGTTTACCAATAAAGAATCTTCTGTTATAATTGCAGTGATACAAATCCTGGTTTATTTCTACCAACCTGTTAAAGATTTTTTTGCTTGTTTCTAATTTTTGCTAATATACAGAACTAAATGACATATTTTAGAGGGGAAATTAATGCTATGGCTGTACACTGAAATGAAAACAGTGCACCATTGGTTCTGTCTTAACAGGAGTTTCACTGATCAACTGCGTAAAATCTCCAAGGATGCAGGAATGCCCATCCAGGGCCAGCCGTGTTTCTGCAAGTATGCACAAGGTGCAGACAGCGTAGAGCCCATGTTTAAACATCTGAAAATGACATACGTGGGCCTACAGCTCATAGTGGTTATCTTGCCTGGAAAGACACCAGTGTATGGTATGGACCTTTTTGATGCTGCATGAGAGATGACTTCAAGTAGTAGGTGTGACAGTTAGTCTAGGCTAGGTAATGCTACCGTCATTAAAAAAAAAAAGTCAACAGAAACACCAAACTCACAGTGGTTCAAAGCAACAAAGATTCTAGGTGGAGGTATAGCTTTGTGGTGCTGCTTTTGCTAGGTCCAGGGTTCAGTCCCCAACACCAGACACACATTTCTGTGCACATACACGCACAGCAACAAAGATTTGTTTTTTGCTCCTACCGTGTCCACTGAAGGAAGATGGTGGCCTGTGCTGTATGTCATCACATCACTCCCACCTTGGCAGGGCAGCCACTGTGCAGATTGTTGCTGGCTGCCCGCTTTCTCTTCGCTCTACAGCTCCTCCTTGGCCACAACCAGCCATATGGTGTTTACCCAACCTTTTAGGAGTTGGGAGAATGGGGATTAAGGCAGAGAATACTTCATAATTCTGTTAGCATCAGGGAATCTGTGAGAACTGGAATGTTTCATGGAAAGCACTTAGGATGAGAGAGTGGAGGGGGAGCTTGCTATTACCAGGAGACAATATGCTTAGTTTGTATCTGTTATTAGAAGAGTAACACAAAGTTCTTTTGGTTATCTAAGAAAAGGTTGTGAGAGCTGTAAACTGACCCTTAAATTTTTTATGTAAAGTGTCTTCAGTCTTCTCTATATTTGCTTCTTTTGTTACCTCTGTTTCTGTGTTTAGAGGAAAATAAAAAAAGTAAATTCAAAGGATTAGTCTGTGTGCCCAAGAGGGAGGAGCGGGAGATTGATTCCACTGCCATACTAGTCATGTGGGAGAAGGGGACTGAGCAGGTGGTGGCAGACAGCACTCAAGAGTGAAGGAAGCAAGCCTGAAGGAAGGGAGAAAGGAGAAGGGAGGGACTCCCCACAAAGCACAGGTGCTCTGGCTGGGATGGTACCCTTCGTTTCAGCAGATTTAGGACTAACACATGCTCCTTATGGCATGTGCAGTGTATTACAGGTGCCCTGTAAATGTTAATCTGTGGGGTTTTAGTTCCTTCCCTTGATAATTAAGAGACTATTTAAACATTTTAATTATTATCTTTGCAGCTGAGGTAAAACGTGTTGGAGATACCCTTCTAGGTATGGCCACACAATGTGTCCAGGTAAAAAATGTAGTGAAAACCTCACCCCAAACCCTTTCCAACCTTTGCCTGAAGATAAATGCGAAGCTCGGAGGAATTAACAATGTGCTTGTTCCTCACCAAAGGTAAGGGTCTAAGTTGGGTTTTTCTCATTTTTGTTTAAAAAATGATTTACATAATTTATGGTAAAGCCCACATATCTCAAATATGCATCTTGATTACTGTCCTTTCAATTGTATACACCCATGTTCCCACCACCCTGTTAAGATAGACAGCACTGCCAGCAGCCCAGCAGGCTTCTGCAGACCCCTCCACATGGATCACCCCTGTCTGGGGGTGCAGAGCTTTCCTCACGCACTTGAGGCCCTGAGTTTGATGCCCTGCACAGCAGATAAACAACAATAACTGCCACCAACAGAACAAAACAAAACAGATAACCCCAGAGATTACTGCTATTCTTACCTCTAGCATCATAGATGAATGCTGCCTATTTATTACCTTCATATAGATGGGACCCTATGGTATGTACTGTTTTGTTTTGTTGTTGAAGCAGGGTCTCATTCTATAGTCCAGGCTGATCCTGAACTCACTGTGAAGCCCATGGTGGCCTTGAACATACAATAGAGCTCCTGCCTCAGCCTCCTGACTTATGTGGTGCTGGGGGATTGAACCTAGGGCCTTGCATTAGCTAGGCAAACACTCCAACCACTGGGCTGTGCCTCATCCCCCGTACAGTTTTACCTCCTTTTGTTCAATATTTGCTTGTGTGATTTACTTTTATTGTTGCATTTAATAGTAGTTAATTCTTTTTCATTGCAGGATATTATTTGATTCATGAATAAGCCACACGATCTAATTGATTCTAGACACTCTGATATATTCACTGTACAATTCTACACTTTCATTGGATATAAGCACTCTCTTGTGTACAGCTCCAGGTGTGGAATTGCTAAACCATGCATAATACATATATTTAGCATTAACAGATTCAGTAGTTTTCCAAAGTAGTTATACCAGTTACACTCCCACTGAGAGTTCTAATCATTCTATATTCGTACCAACACTTAGTGATATCAGTTATTTTAATTTAATCCATTTCGTTTTGGGGTAATAGTATCTTATATATATGTTATGATTTTAATTTGTATTCTTATGACAACTCATGATGTTAAGCATATTCTCAATATACCTTATAGGTCTGTAGGACATCGATTGTGATGGGCCAGTTCAACCTACCCTCCCTCCTCTCTTTATTTTTTTGATGGGGGTTTAACCAGTCATATTGGTACATGCCTGTAATCCCTGTACTCGAGGATTACAGATAACCACAGGGAGGCTGTGCAAATTACGAGAGTCTTAATATGTTGTCCAGGCTGGTCTTTTATTTGTAGTATCAAACTGTCTTCCTGCTAGGCAGCATGCTATTCTGCCTGACTTTATTGACTTTTTTTTTAATTGGTCAGGGTCTCACTCTGTATTCCTGGCTGGTTCAGGACTCACTGTATATCCCAGGCCGGCCTTGAACTCAAGGCAGTCTTCCTACCTTAGCCTCTCAAGCGCTGGGATTATAAGCATGCCCCACCACACCTGGCTTTTGTCATGCTGGGGAATCGAACCCAGGAGTCCCTTATCCATGCGAGGCAAACACTTTAATCACTGAGTTACATCCACAGCCCCCCACCCCAAAATAATTCTGAAGCATAACGTTAAGATTCCCAGTCCAAAATCCATCATTTAGGAACTTTTAAAACTTTGTACCATGGTCTGTCCCACATTTTGGGGGCTAGCTGTTATCAGAGAAGCAGGAGTGGTATTTTTTTTCTCCTTGATTCCTTAAATAGAGAAATCAGTGCCGAATATCTGAATTTGTCCTTTCAACAAATATTTATTGAGCATGTACTATGAGCTAAGCAGAGTTCTAGGTCATAGGGTGGTAGTAATGACCAAGGGTCCAAGACAAAATGAAAGAAAATTCTTGCCCTTGTAGAGCTTAGTACTGTGGCCGTGTGTAGACAAATAATATATAAAATATATGAGTGATAAATACCATAGAGAAAAATAAAACCAGGAAAAAGATAGTTTTGATTCTGTTCCTTCTCACTTTTTTTTTTTTTTTTTTTTTTGAGACATGATCTCATTCTGTAGTCCAGGGTAGTCCTGAACTACCTCTGTAGCCCAGGCTGGCCTCAGACTCAGGCAGTCCTCCTGCCGCAGCCTCCCCAGTGCTGGAATTAGAGGGATGCGCCACCATACCCAGCTTATGTGATATTGGGAAGTTGAACCTAGGACTTTGCACTTGCTAGACAAGTGCTCTAACCACTGTGCTATTTCTCCAGCCCTAAATTATCTCCTTTAGGAGTATATCTGTAAGGCCTGGGGACATAGCTCAAAGGCTAATAAATCTATTTCCCATTGAGCTACTGAGGACCAGCCTGGGCTACAGAGCAAGACCCTGTCTCAAAAAAAAAAAAGAAAGAAAGAAAAGAACAGAAAAGAAAGAAAGAAAAAAGACTATATCTGCAGTTATCTCCATTGATACAGTTTTTCCAGACCCAAGTGTTTTCATTTGTGCATCTGAATGGCACCATCTCCTTCAACCTGAACAGGCCCTCCGTGTTCCAGCAGCCTGTCATCTTCCTGGGAGCTGATGTCACACACCCCCCTGCAGGGGACGGGAAGAAGCCCTCCATTGCGGCGGTGGTGGGCAGTATGGATGGCCACCCTAGCCGGTACTGTGCCACGGTCAGGGTGCAGACGTCCCGGCAGGAGATCTCCCAGGAGCTCCTGTACAGCCAGGAGGTCATCCAGGACCTGACTAACATGGTGCGAGAGCTGCTGATCCAGTTCTATAAGTCCACGCGCTTCAAACCCACTCGCATCATCTACTACCGCGGAGGCGTGTCTGAGGGACAGATGAAGCAGGTGCCCTCATCAGTCCATGATTGCCCTTTGGCCCTTCTAGAAATCTGGAGGTGCTTCCTTCCTTCTGCCACTCCAGAAGGCAGAGCTGGGAGACATTGGTGGAGTTCTCAAAGCAATGTAATTCCTAATTCCGTCTCTGTCTCCTAGGTAGCTTGGCCAGAGCTGATAGCGATCCGAAAGGCTTGCATTAGCCTGGAAGAAGATTATCGGCCAGGAATAACATACATTGTGGTGCAAAAGAGACATCACACTCGACTCTTCTGTGCTGATAAGACAGAAAGGGTAAGAAGACATAGTATCCGCTTCATCATCTTACGCTGTGGTAAATGAGCGCAGTTTTTATTTCAGTACTGAGGACTGAGCCCAGCACCTTCTGTTTGCTAAGCACTCTACTACTGAGTTACACACCCAGGCCCTCAATGTAAATTTTATATTTTTGAGGCAGAGCCTTGCTCTGTACCCAAGGCTGGTCTCTAATTCTACTCACCTGCCTTAGATGACCCCCCTTTTTTGTAGAGAAACTTAATTTTTTTTAAATAAAATTTTTTTTTTTTTGCCTTAGCCTCTTAACTGCTGAGATTACAGGCACACACCACTGAGTGTGGTGGTGGTGATGTTTTCCAAACTGGGGATTGAATGCAGGACCTTCCAACTGAGCTATATCCCCAGCCCTTTTTAGTTTTTATTTTGAAATAAGGTCTCCTGAAGTCACTAAGTTGCCCAGGCTGGGCTTGAACTTATCATCCTCCTACCTCTGCCTCTGAGAATGCTGAGTTGTGCCACCATGCCTGGCTCTGATGGTGGCTTTGAGTTTGCATATTTATACTTTCCTCCCTACAACCACACGTGCCTAACTTAAGTATGCTAACTGCATTTGAGTTTAGATGACTCATTCAGAACGACACAAGTTTCAAGGACGACTATTTCTCTCACTGAAATGCCAGTTTCTTGCTGGGTACAATGACATAGGCCTATAATCTCAACTTCAGAGGAAATTGAGGCTAAAGGATTGTGAGCTCAAGGCCAGCATGAAAAGAGTAAGATGCTGTCAAAAAAAAAAAAAAATGTTGGGGGCTGGAGGAATGACACAGTGGTTAGAGCACTTGCCTAGTAAGTGCAAGGCCCTAAGTTCGATTTCCCAACATCACATAAAGCCAGATATGGTGGCACATGCCTGTAATCCCAACACTGGGGAGGCTGAGGCAGGAGGATTGCTGTGAGTCCAAGACCAGCCTGGGCTACATAGTGAGTTCAGAACCATCTTGGGCTATAGAGCAAGACCCTGTTTCAGAGAAACAAAAATATTGGAATGTAGCTCAGTAGTAGAAAAACTGCAAGGATCTGAGTTCAGTCCCTAGTACCACCAAACAAACTAGTTTCTAGGGTTTTGTTTTTGTTTTGTTTTGTTTTTAGGTGGAGAGGAGTCAGTGATTCAGGCAACTTTTAGGGGGAAATTTGTCTGTTTGAACTTAATTGTCCTTTGCTACTTTTTATTGCACGAGCAGCCCCTGGATGTTGTGTTTATTTGTATTTTCATGGTCTTGGGGAGTGAACTCAGGGCCTTCACACTGAGTGTTATCTCCAGCCCTTATTTACTTATTTACTTATTTATTTATTTCGAGACAGAGTCTCAATAAGTTGCTAAATTGCTCAGTCTAGGCTTAAATTTGCATTTCTTCGGCCTCAGCCTCCCAGAGTGCTAAGATTACAGGAGTCTGCCACCCTGCCCAGTTTGAAGACTGTGATTTTTTTTTTTTTTTTTGAGACAGGATTTCGCTTTGCAGTCCTCCACTCAGAAGGCTGTGATTTTTAAATTTATCCTCCTCCCCACAGCATCTGTTGCAAACCTTTGTACTTTTCTCAAGTCTACCCGATCCATGGTTCCTTTATTGCCAGCAAAGTCCTACCTTCTATTTTCCCCAAACAGCAAGATCTGGAAGACAAATTTCTCACTTGCTTCCTTTTTCCTTTCAAACTTGGATGCCTTCCTTCCTTCTCGTGGTAGCTGGGGTCACACCAGGTCTCAGGGGTACAGACGAAGTTCTCTACTGCTGACCCTACCCGCAGCCTACACCTGTGCTTTCCAGTCTCAGGCCGCACATCGCAAGCTTGTTTTCTTCGGCTCTAATTCTTTGCCTTCTTGAGGGCCTCACTTCATTAATGACCTTTTTAAAATTTTTCAATCATTTTTCATTTTATGGCCTTTGTGTCACCCTGTGTAGTTACTCAGATCTTCTTCCGCCTCCCCAGCATACACCCCCCACTCCACTCCTTCCTCAGTCCCCCTGCTGCTGTATCGTTCCTTCCTCTCATGATTTACAAAATGGTCACGTGACTTTCTTTTTGTACCTTTTCACATCCTACTTCAATTCTTTAGCCTGACCTTGATTTACAAGTCAGAAATTCAGGAGAAAACTGAAATCAAGTGCCTTGTGCACCTCAGTGCCTTGTCACGTCTTACTGCATCAGGTTCCCACCTGTCCCCTGCATCCTCCGCAGGGTGATTGCCCTGGTTTACTCCTCTTCCTCCTCATGTCCATTAAACACAGGTATATCATGACATTTCTTACCTCTCTTCTCAACTTTGGCTCTCTTTGTATACTTTAATATATTTACTTATTTAGTTGTTTTTGTTTGCTGTGCTTGGGGATTCAACCCAGGGCCCTTTCCACACAGGGAAAATGCTAGTGGGACCACTGAACTTTGATCTCAGGCCCCGACTCTTTAATCCCTGTCCTCTTCTGGGCTCATTTGTTTGCTTATCATGTCCTACATCTGTATTTCATCCCCATCCATGGACTGGATGCAGCTCTGTATCCCTCCCCGTCTGCGCTGCCACTCATCTACCAGACGTACTCAGATGCTCTGTAGGCATTGTGTCCGTCAACGCACGCGAGGCTGTGCAGTGCTCACTACAAGCCAGTCTTTGTGGTTTACAGAGATTGATTTCTTGTTCACATTACACATTCACTGTGGCTCTGCCACAGCTGAAACCCCGTTGTCCCTCCTCTGAAACCTGGGCTGACAGATCATCTACCTAGAATATTGCCGTTGGTCATGGTAGGAGTAAAAAAAGATGCATGAGAGCCATGTGCTGACTCTTAAAGTAGTGCACAGCCAAGGCAGGTCACATGGCCACTCCTGAGATAGCTGGGTGGGGATTTATAATCCTCTCCAAGGGAGCAGCACAGGAATATTTGGCACTTGTGATACAGTCTACCACAGGCATCTCAAACAAAACATGTCTGAACCTTCCTCTTTCTGTTTTATCCCCATCCAAAACTTGTTCCTCTTCCAACTTTCCTTTTATTCTGTTACTTGGCATTACTGTGTCTTGAGTCAGCCAAGCTGGAAATGTGAGAGTTGTCTTTAAATTCTTCTTCTCCTCCTCATCCCCCAGTAGTCCTGTGTTCTGTCCTGAATCCTCTCGTCTCCATGTGCCTATTCTTTGCTCCTAGTGCCCTAGACAGACCTCATCTGTGTTGCAGGAGACCTGATAGACTCCCTGTCTCCTTTGTGCTCTCTCCTACCCGGCTTTCAGGGCTAGGTTTGTGTTTTATGGGTCTGGAGATTGAGCCCAGGGCCTCATACATGCTAGGCACGCACACTACCAATGAGCTAGGTGCCCAGCAAGATAAAGGATTTTTTTTCTGGGGGTCGGGGGCAGATTTTTTGGTACTAGGGATTGAGTTCTGGGGCCTTCACATTGAGCTATAGGTCCAGACCTTTTCAAAAAAAAATTTTTTTAATAGGGTCTTGCTGTACAGTGCAGGCCAGGCCTGAGATCACTGCATAGCCCAGGCTGACCTCACACACACAGCAATCCTCTTGCCTCAGCCTCTTGAGTGCTGGGATTACAGGTGTGTGTTACCACACCAGGCTCTTTTTATTATGATGATGATGATGATGATGATGATGATGATGATGATGATGATGATGATTTTGAGACGCTAAGTCACTAAATTGCCAGGCCGGGCTTGAATCACAGAGTGCTGGGATTATAGGCCTGGTGCCAGGGATAGATTTTTAAAATACAGATCTCATTGTACCATTCTGCTGCTCAGTAGTCTTCACATATGCTTACCATCTACTTCCCTATGCTGTTCAGTGTTCCCCAAGAAAGCCAGAACATTCTTATGTCTTCTTTTACCATGACTTCAGGCATTTCCATTTCCTGTATGTATTAGGATTTAACCCAGGATTTATAGCAAGCTCCATCCTCAGCTCTTTTTATTTATTTATGTGTGTGTGTTACTGAGAATTGAACCCAGGATCTTCCCACAGAGCTACATCCCCAGGTCCCTAGGCGGGTTTTTTTGTCTTGTTTTGTTTTAGTTTGTTCTTTTTGTTTCTTAAGACAGGATCTCAATCTATAGTCCAGGCTGGTCCTGAACTCACCATGTAGCCCAGGCTAGCCTTGGACTCACAGCAGTCTCTTGCCTCAGCCTCCCAAGTGCTGGTATTGCAGGCGTGTGCCACCGTGCCTATCTTTATGTGGTGCTGGGGAATTGAACTCAGACCCTTATGCTTGCTAGGCTGTGCCATTTAACTTTAACTGCTGTGCCATTCCTCCAGCCCCTTTACCCCCAGGCATTTTTTTAAAGAAAATTTTTATTTTAAGACAGGGTCTTGCTGACCTTAGTTGCCCAGGCTAAACTCAAACTGTGATCCTCCTGTCACAGCCTCCCAGAGCACTGGGATTACAGGCATGAGCCACCATGTCTGATTTTTATTTTGAGACAGGGCTTTGCCAAATTACCCAAGCTGTCCTCAAACTTGCAGTCCTTCTGCCCAGCCTCCTTCGTAGTTGGGATTGCAGCCGTACTTCTCCATGTCTAGCTGCACTGTCCTTGGAATAATCACATTCCTCCACGTTCTTCTTCATCATTTTTATTACTTTATATTTTCATTATTTTATTGAGGTATACTGTGGGCACATAAAACAATGTTTAAGAACTGGAACATAGCGCAGCAGCTAAAGTTTTTGTCTAGCAAGCAAAAAGCCCTGGGTTCACTTCCCCGGTACCATATAAATTGGGTGTGATGGCACATGCCTGTAATCCCAGCCTTGGGAGGCTGCAGCAGCAGGATCGGTGAGTTCGACGCCATCCTGGGCTGCATCTCAGGACTGGCCTGGACTACAGAGTGAGACCAAGCCTTAAAACACAAATAAAAAAAATCACCATTTTCAAAATATAGTTTTAGCCCTGTGTATAGTTTAGACAAATGTGTATAATTCTGTAACTATCTCTGCAGTTAAAAAAAGTATTGATTCTATCTCATGTAAACATTGTCAAATGCTCTTTTATATCAGTTTTTCCCTTACCTGACGCTTGACAACCACTAATAGCAATTCTGTCCTATAATTTTGCCTTTTCCAGGCCTGGGGGATGCGGCTAAGCAGTTACGGAGCTTCCCTTCAAGTGCAAGGCCCTAGGTTCCATTCCCCAGTGCCACACAAGCTGGGCATAGTGGTACACACCTGTAATCCCAGTACTTGAGAGGCTGACGCAGGAGGATTGCTATGTGTTTGAGGCCATCCTGGGCTACGTAGTGAGTTGAGGATCAGCCTGGGCTACAGAGTGATACCCCATCTCAAACAAACAGACAAACAAGCAAATAAGGCTATTTGAGGTGTTTTCTGCCTTTGAGGTGTTTTCTGCCTTTGTCCCACTCTTTTCAATTTCCATTATTCTGTAAGACACAGCCCAACTGTTCCCGCCCCACCCATGTCTCCCATATGTTATCACAGGCATGTAACTGTTACACTGTATATTATTTGCCAGAAGACAGTCATTAGTTCTTCCTGCTTCTGGCTCTCATCCCCAACATATGCTGAGGAGTCTAGTACATTGATGTTTAAGCAATAATTGTTGACTTTAATATATGTAGATTCCTTATTCTCCAAGGCATCATCTTTTTAGACTTCCATCTATAGAGCCAAAAAGTTTAGTTAGGTTAGTTTAGGTTTTTTGTTTTGTACTGGGGATTGGATTCAAGCCTTCTCACTGAGCTACATTGCAGGGTTTTGTTTTGTTTTGAGACAGGTTGTCGTTCTGCAGTCCGGGCCAGTTCTGAACTCAACTGTATCGCCCAAGTTGGCTTCAAACTAACAGCAATCTTCCTGCCTCCATCTCCTGCATGCTGAGATTACAGGCATGCACCACAACTAATATATGTGGTGCAAGGAACAAACTGAGGGCCCTGTGCTTGCTAGGCAAGTGCTGTTACTGCTGTGATATTCCTCCAGTCCCCCTTTTTTATTTTCATTTTGAGGCCAGGTCTTACGAAGATGCCCCACTTGGTCCTGAAGTTGTAATCCTCCTGCTTCAGCTTCCCAGAGTGTTGAGATTACAGACATATAATACCACATACTGTTTTTCTTTTAAGAAAGTTCTGGGGGCTGTAGGTATAGCACAGTAGTTAGAGTGCTTGTCTGGCAAGCGCAAGGCCAGAGTTCTATTTCTCAGCACTGCATAAGCCAGGTTTGGTGGCATGCCTGTAACCTCAGCACTCAGGAGGCTGAGGCAAAAGGATTGCTGTGAATCCAAGGCAAGCCTGGGCTCCATAGTGAGTCCAGGACTAGCCTGGACTAGAGAGTCAGACTCTGTCTCAAAACAGAAAAAGGTCTGTGGTCAAATAAAGTTTCTGAGTTTCTGTAAAATTACATAGTAGAAAAGAAATTCTATGGTCAAATAGAGGTTATAGTAACACCTTTTTTAGTTGTTGTTACACCTGGGGAGGCAGACTGAACCCAGGCCTTCATCGTGATCTATAGCCCAAGCCCAGGTTTTATTTTATTTTTTATTTTTGAGACAAGGTTTTGCTCTGTAGCAGCCCAGGCTGGCCTTGTCATTCCACTTGCCTCAGCCTCCCAAGTGCTGGGATTAGGGCTGTGCACCATCACCATCAACTTTATTTGGTGCTTTGGAATTGAACCCAGGGTCTTGTGCTTGCTAGGCAAGCACTTTAACTACTGTGCCATTCCTCCAGCCCAAGTGTTTATTTCTATTATGGGAAATAATAGCAACTCATGAGATTTTTAAGTTGTCCCCCTGAGGTTGGGCTAAAACCTGTCATTCTCCTGCCTCAGCCTCTCAATCTGCTGAGATTACAGGCCTGCTCTTATGTATTTTTTCCTTTGGAAGTGCTGCTGAAAATTGGACATAGGGCCTCATGCTCTTGTCTCCTTTTAACTTTGGCTTATTAACCCAATATTTCTCACGTTTGTTTGACCTTGAACTACTCGAACACAGCCTGTAAAACTAATATTTTTAAAGAACACACTGTAGGGCAAAAATACTAGAATCATTAGCATAGTCATTAACCCCTTATCCATGATGAGTCTATTCTAAGGCCCCAGTGGGCTCCTGAAATCTTTGTTTGTACCAAGCCCTGTATATACTGTGTTTTTTTCTATGAATACATACCTATGATAAAATTTAATTTGTGAATCTGGCATACTAAGAGATTAGCAACAGTTATTACTAATAAAATAAAACCCAATGCTGTAATAAAAATTATATGAATGTTCTTTCCCCCTCCCGTTTCTCAAAATACCTTATTTCCTCATTGCATTATAATAATATTTTTGGTCAATCCCAGGTAACCAAAACTGTGGAAAGCAAAACCTGAAATAAGAGGGAACTACTGTAACTCTGTTATGTTTCCTGTGGCCCACCTAGGTACCTAACTGGATTTGATGGAAGGGGACTTGACTATAATTGTAGTCATGTATGCAGTACTGTATGATCTGTAGCCAAAAGTAGCAGTAGTTAGAATGGAGCCAAAACAAAAAACAAAACAAAAAAGCTGCCATTTGATTTATGCTTCTGTGCTGAATTAATTTCCTTACATTGAACTCTGCTGGACAGCAGAAGAGGGTAACCAAGCAGCAAGGTTTAAGTCCATTTCTTGCAGTTGCATTTTTAAAAGATCCCCTCTCTACTTTCCTGAAAGTTTGACAGTGTTTTGGCTACAGATGAACACAGAATCTTAGAATCACAACAGATCATCACCTAATGAAGGTAATTAGATTGAGGTACAGGGATATTATTCTTTCCTCAAGGTATGCATCTGTGAGGCTAGGCCGAGAACTGAGACCGGTTTCTTTTCTTTTCTTTTTGAGATGGAGTTTCACTATGTAGTCCAGGCTGGCTTCAAACTCATGGCAGTTCTCCTGCCTCCGCTTCCTGAGTGCTGAGATTACAGGCATACACTGCCATGCCCAGCCTGAACCTGTTTTTTTGTTTTGTTTTGTTTTGTTTTGGTGGAACCTGGTGAACCAGTTCAGAGATTCCTTTATGTTAACTTTTATTAAAAGTTGGGAATAATTCTTTTTTCCCAAGTAATAAAACTGATTTTTTTCCTCTCCCAGGAAATTTACCAATCTTGAATCTGCCTGTTTATTTGCTAAAGATTGAACCCAGGGCCTTCCATACTAGAAAAATGCTGTACCACTGAGTTACACCCCTTAAATGTCAATTTCTTCCCTCTTTGTGAACACACCAGTATGTCATCTATAAACAGATGACAGCCCTGCGGCACAAAGCCACAGGTAAAGTAGCCCCTTGTCTGGATCCCTAAAGATGCCCTGGAGGGCATTTGCTTAAGAAAATACTTTAAAATGGAAGTGGTTGGGCTAAGGAAAAATTCCATGAGATTCATATCATGAATTAAACTGGCTTTTAAGTCTTTACTTAAGGACAGTTTATTGCCTGCCCAGTGGTACAGACCAGTATTCCCAGCACTCTGGGACACTGAGGCAGGATGGCTACAAGTTTGAGTCCTGCCCAAGCAATTTAGTGACTTAGTGATACCCTGTCTCAAAATCAAAAGTAAAAAATGGACTAGGGTTGTATCTCAGTGTGAAGGCCCTGGGCTCATCTCCCCCACCAATAATAATAATAATAATAATAATAATAATAATAATAATAATAATAAAAAAACAGTTTACTCACTTCTTAAAAGTATCACATGAGGCAGGCTGGGGGCATAGCTCAGTAGTTAGAGTGCTTACCTAGCAAGTATAAGACCCTGGGTTTGATAACCCAGCACCACATTAAAAAAAATTATAAACAACTATAACATTAAGAGGGAAAAAAAAGCCGAAACACAGCTTGGCACTTGGATGACTAATTACTTTTTTTGTTTTGGACAGGTGGGGAAGAGCGGCAATGTCCCCGCAGGTACTACTGTGGACAGCACCATCACACATCCATCCGAGTTTGACTTTTACCTCTGCAGTCATGCAGGAATTCAGGTAACTTGGAAGTTGATGCAGATCTTGATAAGATGTGTGCCGATTCAGCAAGTCGCTTGTTATTAAACACTGCACCTCGTTAGTGCTTACATCCTAGGACTGTTATCTCTTGGTCTCAGTATCTGCTTGTAGGTGTGCTGGATGCACACAGTGCGGAGTTGAAGGGGTAGGTTTCAGTTCCTCCTCTCTCTCAGGCAGTCAACCCATGGGAAAAATATAGTAACCCTAAAATTCTCTCTACAGGGAACCAGCCGTCCTTCACACTACCAGGTGTTGTGGGATGACAACTGCTTCACCGCAGATGAGCTGCAGCTGCTGACTTACCAGCTGTGCCACACCTACGTGAGGTGCACACGCTCAGTCTCCATTCCAGCACCCGCATATTACGCCCGGCTTGTAGCATTCAGGGCACGATATCATCTAGTGGATAAAGATCATGACAGGCAAGTTTCTCAGGCAAATAAAATCTCTTCCTCTTTCTTTTTCTTTTTTCCTGAGACAGTGTCTTGATCTATAGACCAGCTGTGGGTAACATCATCCAGTCCAACAAACTTCACCATGATTTTATTCATTCATTCATCCATCCATTTATTTATTTATTTATTTATTTTGAGGCAAAATCTCACTCTGTAGTTCAAGCTGGTCCTGAACTCAATATGTAGCCTAGGCTGGCCTCAGACAGCAGTTCTCCTGCCTCAGCCTCCCAGATGCTAAAATTTCAGGTGTGCTTCACCACACCTGGCTTATGTACTACTGGGGAATTGACCTCAGGGCCTTGCACTTGCTAGGCAAGTGCTTTAATCGCTGATCCAAGCCCCCAGCCCCTCTTTTCTATTTTACCAACATGATTTTTAAAAATGAGATACTACAGAAAACTCTTGAAGATGTAAACTTCCTTTTAAGGTTTAAATTGCAAGGTGCAAATAAAATTGCATGAGCCTTTGAGAGCTTATGATGTGACTTCAGGCCCAGGAAGCACTCATGCTGGTTTATACTTGTATTGTGTCTCAAAAGGAGCCTGACTTGGAGCTGCCTGTGGTTTTCCCATAGAGCCAAGTGCACTGCAGTTCTGGCCAGGTCCCGAGTCATGCCAGAGGGCCAGCGCAGCAGAGTTGAAGGCATGCAGTCTCCACTTCATGCAGGCAGAGGCCTGACTTGTTCATTTCACATTGAGTACAATTCAGAAGAATGCCCCAGAGCACAGCACTTGCAGTGCTTGCCTAGTAAGCTCAAGGCCCTGGGTTTGATTACCCAGCACTTGAATCTGCTGGTAACTCCTCCTATAAGCCCAGCACTTGGGAAGCTGAGGCAGGAAGATTGCCTGAGTGCTAGGCCAGCCTTGTCTACAGAGTGAATTTAGGGCCAGCGTGGACGACAGAGCAAGACCCTGACTCACAAAAAATAAAAAAAGCAACAACAACAAAAAGAAAACCAAACAACAAAAAAACAGAAAAATGTTCCAGAGTGACCCCAGGTGTTGGTGGGGAAAGGGGACTGACCATTCTTACTAATAGGGATTTCAAGAGAATCAGACATTTTGACCTATTACTAAGCTACTGTCAAATAGCCAAGCAGGCTCTTGGCATTAATTTACTTTTTCAAATGACCGTCTGTGAAGTGTAGCCATTTCTGGGCTCTTCCCCAAGTCTGAATTCAGCAGCTACGTAGCAGACATTCCAGTGCAGGCCTATTTCTGTCAGGGTCGAAAATACACCATTATGAAACTGCCCAGCTGTGGCTCTGCACCTTGTTCTGTAACATACATTCATTCATTCAAAGCATGTATTAGGTATTGACTATGTGCCCGAGACTGCCAGGTGCCAAAACACGAGGATGAGTAAGACATGTTTCTTGTCCATGGGGCATCTATGTTTCTTTCTTTTAAAACTTATTTTATTTTGTGAGGCAGGGTCTTACTCTGTAGTCCAGGCTGGTCCTAAACTTACTCTGTGGCCCAGGCTGGGCTTGAACTCATAGCAATCCCCTTGCCTCAGCCTCCTGAGTGCTAGGATTATAGGCATACACCATCATGCTCAGTTTACATGATGCTGGGAAATCGAACCCAGGGTCTTGTGCTTGCTAGGTAAGTGCGTTAGCCACTGAGGCTGAGTTAGCCTCAGCCCTTTTTTTGAGACAAAGTCTCTCTCTCTCTCCCTGCCACCCCTTCTGTAGTCCAGATTGGTGTTGAGCTCACTAAGTATCCAAGGCTGGCCTTGAAATCACAGCAGTTCTCCTGCCTCAGTCTCCCCAGTGCTGAGATTATAGGTGTGCATGCACCATAAGGCCCGGCTTGCTTTTATGTTTCAGTATGGGAGACAATACAAGCAAATGCAGGAGGACTACTTGCTCAGATCAGTGTAGATAAAAGTACAATGAGAGATCTTAGAGCTGGGTGGGTAGAATTTGGCTCTATAAAGAAAAGAACTTTCCGGGCAGAGGGAACAATAGACAGAAAGGAAGGAAAGTAAGGAACAGGTTTGGACAATAGCAGATTTTTTTGGCGGGAGCAGATTAAAGAGGTTACAAAAAGTGAAGCCAGAAAAGTAAGTTAGAACAAAATTATCTTTGTTAAATGTAAAAAAAATGCCCCTGTGGTGGCATTGCCTACAGTCCCAGCACTCTGGAAAGCTGAGGCAAGAGGATCATGAGTTTGAATGAGCCCAGCTTAGGCAACTTAGTGACTTAGTAAGACCCTGTCTCAAGATTAAAAAAATTAAAAAGGCCTGAGAGTGTAGTTTGGTGTTAAGGCCCTGAATTCAATCCCCATTACTATAAAAGAAAAAAAAAATGGGAAAAATTATTCCTGGGATAGAACAGACAAGACTTACATTTATTTAATTGGGTGTTGAGTGGCAGAGCAGACATTAAAATAAAAGTTGACTTAAGTTTTGAACTTAGATGATACCAATAGTAATGATCATTTAAAGAGAGGAATTGTGGAGCCTAGTAGCACAGGCCTATCCTCCCAGCACTCTGGGAGACTGAGGCAGGAGGATCATAAGTTTGAGCCCTGCCTGGGGATCTTAGCAATAAGTCAAGACCCCATAATAAGTGAGACCCCATCTCAAAATGAAAAACATCTGGACCAAGATATAGTTAAGTGTGAAAGCTCTGGGCCCAATATCTAGTACCAAAATAAATAAGACATACTATTAATAAGGCAGTATTAGTAATATATATATCATCAATAATAAGACATAAGTGTATTCATTTATTATAAAAAATGGAGAAGCTTACAAAAGGGAGAATAAGCCTTTTGGGTCTCTGAACAACACGAGGAGGCTGGCAAGAACAGGATCTTGTTCTGTAGTCCAGGTTGGTCCAGAACTCACCATGTAAGTAAGCCCAGGTTGCCCTAAAACTGAAGGCAGTCATCAGCCTCCCGAGTACTAAACTGCAGGCATGTACAACCATGCCTGCCTAATTTTAGGTGCTTCTGGGGAAATCAAACCCAGGACCTGTGAATTCAAGGCAAGCACTTTAGCCACTGAGCTATGCTGTCCTCTATGTATCTTTTGTGCTGCCTTCTGCTCTTCTCTCAAACCCGTGATTCCGAGGTTGGCTCACTGAGTCACCCAGCAGCTGTTTTATCCAGTTAATATGCTCATTTCTTGTTTCAGAGTCGTCCCTGGTTGTAGTTTTTAAATTCATCAATCTTGTCCTCAAAGTCTAAAATTCTGTCTTCACAATGTCAAGGAGGGTTCCCCTGCTTAAATTTTTCATACTGAGTTTCAGCTATATTTCTTTTCAGATTTTCCACTTCTCTACCAAAATGTTCTTTTGTATCTTATATTGCTTTATCTCAGCCAGATTTTTGTGTCTTACATAAATTCAGTAAACTTCGTATTCATTAGAACTATTGTTTAGTAAATTGCTCTGTAAGCTCACTGATCATGTCTTGCACTTAAGTATGTCCTGTTTGAACTGACTGTTTAGCCCACTGAGCTTCTGACTTCCTTTCCTATGAGCCCCACTGTTTCATGGTCCATGACATTAGCTTCTAGGGAATTAGGCATTTCTGGGCAGTGTGGCAGGCTTAACTGTCCAACAGTCCCCAAGTTGTCTTGTTCAGTCCCAGCCCCCTCAGCCAAGCTGCCCTGGCTTCCCTCCCCTGAGCGCGGGCCTCTTGCCTGTCTGCAGCTTGTTCTAGGACCCAGACTGTTTAGGAGGTCAGTGGCCTTTCTTCCCTGT
Source organism: Ctenodactylus gundi (assembly GCA_004027205.1). Lineage (NCBI taxonomy): Eukaryota > Metazoa > Chordata > Mammalia > Rodentia > Ctenodactylidae > Ctenodactylus > Ctenodactylus gundi. The sequence continues at coordinate 222,133 of PVKB01000760.1, read as the reverse complement.
CTGAAAATGTCTCTTCTGCCAGTTAAAGAGTGGCACTAGTTAAGACTGTCCCCAAATCCCATGGTGTGGGGCCCCCTGTGGCTTCTTTTATCCTAAATAGTTCAGACTCAGAATCTCTTCATTGTGGCTCCTGCCTGTGTCACTTCATAATGTGGTGCTGCCAAGAGCTGCTTCTCCCCAGCCAGTCTGCTGAGCTGCAGGGAGGCAGTTTTTATGGGAAGTTTGCAGTGTATTTACAGTTTGCACAGACCTGCAGATTCATTTCTGGAGAACGGATCTGCTGGCTGCTGTTAATTCCTGTGGTTTCCAGCCTGGGGCTGACCTTGAGTCTGTAGCCACTGGCTGCTCACTCCTACGCTAGTCCCTTCTTAGGCAGCCGGGGTAACTTCCCAGACCGGCGTGTCCTTAAGCCTCTGACACATCTTGCAGGTTTCCAACCTTCCTGTCACTTTCTTTCAGTTCTTGGAGCTCTCCTCCCTCTCCTAAGCTAAGTTAAGCAGGTAGTTTTTTAACTGTATCTTTTTTTTTTTTTTTTGAGATAGGGTCTCGCTCTGTAGTCTAGGCTGGTCCTGAACTCACTATGGAGCCCAGGCTGGCCTTGGACTCACGACAATCCTCCTGCCTCAGCCTCCCGAGTGCTGAGATTACAGGTGTGCACCACCACCCCTAGCTTATGTGATGCTGGGGAATCGAACTCGGGTACTTAGCACTTGACTTAGCGCTTGCTAAGCAAGCGCTTTAACTGCTGAGCCATTCCTCCAGCCCCCACCCCTTTTTTTGAGATAGGGTCTCACTCTGTAGTCCAGGCTGGTTCTGATGTATGTAGCCCAGGATGCCCTCTAGTTTATGGCACTCCTCCTGCCTCAGCCTCCTGAGTGCTGGGATTACAGGTGTGCACCATCACACCTAGCTTATTGTATCCCTACTTTTTATGTAAGCCTTGGAGGAGCTCTCAAACAGGATTCCTATTCAGCTGCCATCTTGTCTGAATTCTCCCCTTTTTTATCTTGCTAAATTGCCTGGGCCGAATTTGAATTTGTAGTCTTTGTGCCATAGCCTCCCAGAATGCTGGGATTGTATGCTTGTATCTCCAAGCCCAGCATGAAATTTATGTTGATGTCAAGACTGATAGCTATTTGCTATTTGCTCCATCTGTTCTGTGTTGTTGGTATTACTAAAAAGAACAACAATCAGATGTGATCAGTCCCTAGTGCTCAGCACCCACAGGGCCACACCTGGAAGAAGGTGATGGGAGTCACAACCTGAGAAATGCAAGCAAATGACCCGGGAAGAAGTGGTCAATAATTTGATTGATTCTAAGTCACATTGGAAAAGACCTATTGAAGGCTCTTCATTCCACTTGTCTTCTTCCTGGTATCTTGGTTTTATATATATATATATATAATATAATATATATATATTATATATATATATATATATTATATATATATATATATATATTTCACATTTGAATTAGGAAAATTCTGGGAGCCTCGTGGTGAAGGAATTAGTTCTGCAAAAGCCACTGAGGACAACATAGGTGCTAAAGTCAAGTGAGTTGATGTATAAAAACCACCACCAGTCTGATATGTTTAAAATGCAGATTTTTTAGTAGTGACAAATGTCTTGTCCTTTTCTTTGTTCTTTCTTTTGAAATAAGGTCTCACTCTGTAGTTCAGGCTGGTCCTGAACTCACTATGTGGCCCAGGCTGGTCTTGAACTCATGAAGATCCTCCTGCCTCAGGCTCCCAAGTGCTAAGATTACAGTTGTATGCTACTACACCCAGTGTATATGGTGCTGGGGAATCGAACCCAGCGCCTTGAGGTTGCTCAGCAAGTACTTTAACCACTGTGCCATTCCTCCAGCCCTTGTGGGCAGAGAAAGAAGGTTTGCCAAGCTTGTTATGTTTTAAGGTATATATGTAGAAGTTGGTGTACCAGAAGACCAAGGTTGCATAACTAGTGAGGGGAACGTAAGAAGAGACTAGTGGCACAGTGACTTTTGCTGAGTACTGTGTTCCAGCACTGTGCTAGGCCCATAAACTCATCTATTAAAAAATAAAAAAGACTGTTGAGCCAGACTAAGTGGCACAGGCCTGTAATCTCAGTACTATTGGAGGCTGAGAAAGAGGATCACAAATTCAAGCCCAGCCTGGGCAATTTAGCAAAGGCTTGTCTCAAAATCAAAAATAAAAGTGGGGGATGGAGGAATGGCATAGTGGTTAAGGCGCTTGCAAAAATGCAAAGCCCTGAGTTCAATTCCTCAGCATCACACAAAGATGGGTGTGGTGGTGCATGCCTGTAATCCCAGCACTCAGGAGGCTGAGGCAGGCGGACTGTCCTGAGCTACACAGTGAATTCAGGACCAGCCTAAGATACAGAGCGAGACCCTGTCTCAAAATACAAATGAATAAAAATAAAAATGGGATAGCTGGCTTAGGACGTAGCTTAGTGGTTTTAGCACTTGCCTAGCCTGTGAAGGCCCTGCATTTGATTCCCCTTCGCCACATAAAAATCAGATGGACCTCATGGCACATACCTATAATCCCAGCACTCAGGAGATGAGCAGGAGGATTACCCTGAGTTCAAGGACAGCCTGGGTTATACAGCGAGTCCAAGACCAGTCAGAACCACATAGTGTGACCCTGCCTTAAATAAACAAACAAATAAATGAACAGTTACTCAAACTATATTATGTGCTAAGTCCTGGGAATAGTGATGAGTAAGCTGGACAAAGTTACTGCTTTCTTGGAGTTTTAAGATATTTCTGTGGACAAATAATTACCCAATTTATAACTGCATTTCAGTTGTGTTCATAGTTTCAGTTCATAGTTTCTGTGAAACTATGTTCCAGGTGATCCTGATCTGGACTTTGGAGGAAGAGAATATTAGAGGAAAAATAACATTTAAGGGCTGGAGAAATGGCTCAGCGGTTAAGTACCCTAGTTCAATTCCCCAGCACCACATAAGCTGGGCGTGGTGGTGCACGCCTGTAATCCTAGCAATCGGGAGGCTGAGGCAGGAGGATTGCCGTGAATCCAAGGCCAGGCTGGGTTCCAAAGTGAGTTCAGGACCAGCCTGGATCACAGAGTGAGACCATGTCTCAAAAAAATAAATAAATAAAAAATAACATTTAACTGAAGCATTAAGGATGAGTAAGATTTAACCAAATGTAACCTGTAGTGGAAATCCTATTAGCAGATGCTACTGTATTTAATCTTATAACCACCCATTGAATCAGCTGAATAAGGTTTTTTTAGTTGAACAAATTAATGTTTAGCAAGAGACACAAACTAGGAGTCTGGGCTTGACCCCAGTATGTTGAATCCCGCACTCTTTGTGCTGAGACTTGTGAAGTTTGAAACAGTCTTCTCTTATACCTGATTTTCTGCCTTCTTCTTGTTACAGTGCGGAAGGCAGTCATGTGTCAGGACAGAGCAACGGCCGGGATCCTCAGGCCTTGGCCAAAGCTGTGCAGATCCACCATGACACCCAGCACACGATGTATTTTGCTTGAGAGCCTCACAAAAAGAACTCAACCAGTTTGGCACCCCACACAGCCTCAACATGTTTCAAATGCCTGCCGCCTCTAGTTACAGCCAAGTTGACTTCAGGTGGTCTTCTACCAGCAGCTCGGAATAGTTGCACTGAATCTGTACTTTGCAGCACTGTCTAATGCATCAACAAAATTGAGCCATTTTTTAAAAAGTAGTAGATACTCATAGATTACCTTTTCTGATGCACTGGACAGACTTTTTACCTCAACATGCAAAGGCTGATCAGCCTGAACTTTCTAAAGGACTTAACAAGAAAGGTTTCTATGGAATATTTTGCTAGCTGTGATGTTCATCACATCCTTCTAGTCTTAGAAGAGTATTCCTTTTTTTCTGTGTTCATTGAGGGGTGTATGCATAAGTGGGATTGAAAAAAAACTATTTAGTTCAGTGTAACTATTTAATTGGTTTGGCCCATGGACTTTTTCATGGAGCTCTCTAACTTTGCCACTGTAAATGCCTTTAACAAGCATTAATTTTTAAAAGTTTTACAGAGTTTTATTAGTTTTACTATTCTATCTTATTGATCTCTGCAGACTTGTGCTGGTTCAAGTACAGGCTGCAGGCAATTGCACTATATTTGGCTGCAGATTCGAACAGGCAGTTCACTTATTTGGTTGACTTCCGTGAATGTGTGACACGATCAGATGTAATGCGTGTCACGGTGACAGGTAACACTGCCATGGTAAAAGTACTCATGTTTCTCCCTTTTTGGAAAAAAAATTAACTTTTAGTATTTTCCAAGTTTTCAAAAGTGCCCATTTTATGCTGCTGTGTGGTTTGTTAGCTCGAAATGATTTTTAAACTTTTCTCATAGAAAGTTAACTTTGGCAATAAGCATTTTTAAGGTCCCTCCTTTCCCTTCTCCAATGATGTAGTTTTCTAGATGAGATTTCAGTATGATTTTATCTGTTTCTTATATATCATAATCTGGCAATTTCTGAAACCCATCAGAAAGGACATATATTTCCATGCCTTTTTAAAGAATTGTTTTTACCTGTTTTATAGTCACAGTTGGTGTCCTGTCACTTTGTTTTAAAATAAGCTAGAATAAGGATGCTTCTGTTCGGCCAGGCCCCGCCAGTCCACGAGGTGCACCGAGGGATGCTGCACTTGTGGACACACACCAGCATTTACATTTTCTTCCCTGGAAATCAATATTACTCACACAGTTATTTGCAGTGCAATGTTTCTGCTTGTCTTTCAGCCTGAAATGTACTTGGTGGGCTTTCCTTCCTTTTATCAACTAAAAATGTGTCCCGCCAAAAAAAAAATTGATTTTGTTTTTCTTCATGAATTCTGGGTTCCACTCACAGGGAGACAAGATTCCTTTCTTGTCCAAACAAAGGGAGTCGATCTGAAGCAAGTATCAGTTGATATGTAGGGGAAATGTATTCTGTATTTAGTGTAGATAATACTTTGTAATGGACAACAATTCCATAGAGTCTTGGTAGTTCCAGCCAGTGTTTCCCATCCCACATTTTACTGACTTTACTGTTACTCTCTATCCAGAAATGGCAGGAGTGGGAGAGCGAGGACCTGGAACCACACTCCATATGGCTGAGGAAGGTACTGGGGGGAGAGGCAGATACGATGTGGTAAAGACAGTTTTGTTGCCTCTTGTCTGGAAACTGCTGGTGGGAAACACTGGATCAGAGGGCAAAGGATGATTGCTTGAACTCATTTGTTGATTCAAATCTCTTAAACTAGCCTTCTCAAAATCCCAGCAATATCAAGCACTGTTTTTCTTCAGTCTTTTCAACAAGCTTGTAAATACATTGAAGTTTACATTTCCATGTGCTGTGGCTCAGTGGCGCTGCAGGTGTTGCTGAGACTGGTTTCAGAATTTGAGACTATCAAGTCCTGTAGACGTCCTTAATCTCTGCATATCGCAGGAAGAAAGCAAGTCCTGTGACTGAAGCACAACCTAGGCAGGAGTGAAGAGATGGAAGATGTTAATTTCTTAAAATTTTCCTTTTCTTGCAAATACCTCACTTGGATAATACAAATCAGGACATATTGGTGAGGGCTGGCTGCTGCTTTTATTCACACTTGTTCAGGGGGAGCACAGAGAACAGCCATTAGCATGGCTGCTCTGGACCCAAGAGGAGGAAAAACGGGAGCTTCGGAGGACGACTCTGGAGTCCAAGATGTGAAGAACTCTTGGTGGCTGGCTGGCTGGCCAGCAGGCACCACACCTGTGTTTGAGTGCCTCGGGCTTACCTGTTAATAACGCACAGAAGCTCTCACTGTGTCCTGGCATCTGTGGAGCAAGGAGCAAGGCCAAGTACCCAGAAGCCCTGAACCATTTGCCTGCAGTTGGGCTGTATGCTCAACCTTGAACTATACAGTTTGTAAGACCTCAGTTGGTCATTATCCTCTGGGGCCAATCAGTGTGGTGGTGGAGGAAAAGCCGGGAGGCCTATTTTTATAGGGAAACAGTACCAGTAAGGGTGCAATGCTGTCATTTTGGACAAAAAGAAATATGGAAGAAGCAGGATTATTGGGGGGAAAACATGGCGAGGGGTGAATCTTTTAAGAGGTAATCACTGTGCAGAATTGCAGCAATACTATTGCAAGCAAGTCTGAATGCATAGTTTTTATTTAATCTGGCTTGACAATTCACATAAGAACCCCCTGGGACTGGCTCAGTTGTCATGCATGTGTCAATCAGTGGGAGGTGTGCATTCTCTAGAAGTAGTCTTAGGCTGTTTGTTGTTTTTCAAAAATGCAGCCTGTTTAGGCACTGTCATGTGGTGTGAAAGTTAAATGTAGCAGTGCTAAAGAGTAACAATTTGGGGATAAGGAGTGGGACTTTGAGTGGTGAAGACACAGATGTTGCACCAATTAAGTTTTGTTGTTGCTGTTGAATCCTGAGGTTTATAAAGTGAACCAGCTGGCTTAAGGAGGCCAGCGTTCTGGGCCGACAGAACATGTTCATTCTTACTGTAAATTCTATTTGCTGCTTCCAAAGGTGATGTTTTCCAAATAGAGATGTTCTGTATGGTCTGTATTTTAGGATCTGGTGCCCAGCCTACGTCAGAGCTTGTCTGCCTGGCCCAGCTCTCTCCCCCAGCCCCTGGAACAGGTAGTCCACTATATAATGAGTCACTCTCTTCTCCCTGCCCTAGCAGTCCTTTCGGACGTGCTGTAAGATTTTCTTGCTCAGTAGCAAGGTGGTAGCTCTGCTTTCATTTTAAGAAAGTGGAGGCTAAGGGCATTGTATCAATACTGCTTCAACTCCAAGACTTTCCTTGTAAAGTTAAAGGAAAGATCTTACTGGCAAACCATTCTCTTTTCCTTGCTATTGACATATTCACGCTCTTTCTACGTCTAGTGGCTGAGATTGTTTGCAACTGTTCATTTGACTAATGGTGTGATTTTTGTTTCTATGATGTTAGACTTGTAACGTTTTAAAATGTATTTTATTACATTTGGACTGGATGTATGTCTGTAGCAATACGAGGTACTTTCTAAGCTACTAAGGGAGGGGTTGTATCTCCATGATGAGATAAGATAATGGTTGTTTAAATTTTGCTTTTTTTTTTTTTTTTTTTTTTTTTTTTTTTTTTTTTTTTTTTTTTTTTTTTTTTTTTTTTTTTGGCCTGCAGGGATATTTTGTGTTATGTGTCCAAAAGAAAAAAAAAGAATAAATTGGCATTCTTGTGCCAAAAGCTCTGTGTGTGGCATTTTGTCAGTCGTCTGATAACTCTGGGGTACACTAGAATAACAACATGCGTAGTTGCTTTTTAAAAGCAATTTTCTTAATTTGAAATACTAGACAAAGAAGAAAAGCGTGAAATTTTGTATTTTTCTCTTTTTTTTTTGTTTTGTTTTGGTTTTGGTTTTTGGTACTGGGGATTGAGCCCAGCGCCTTTGCACTGAGCTACAGCTCTAGGTCCCTTTTTACTTCGGATTTTCAAGAAAGATTTTTACTAAGGCACTAAGTCATCCAAAATAGAAAAATAAAAGGCATGTAGCTAGGTGGTTGAGTGCCTGGGTTCAGTCCTTAGTACCACATACATACATATATGCATACATACACATACATCATACAAATACACACATACATGAACAAAGTGTTGAATCAGAAAGATTGCATGTTCAAGGCCAGTCTATGTTACATAGCAAGAAGCTGTTTCAGAAAACAAACACACCAACCAGCAAGCTCTTTTGTCATGCAGAGGTTTGCCCAGCATGACCTTATTCTCAGGGAATTTATCTTTTACCAGGGAAGAAAGTCCTGCATAGAACTCGATCTACCAGAAGGCAGGTTTTTGTTTTTCCATTGGCACAGTAGGACAACTCCACACTTTGAGTTGTCATCCCAGGAGTTGGATGCACACCAAGCTCTACCTAGGTGCTGGGAACACAATAAAAAATTTTGCACAAAAGCACAAAACATTCAAATGTAGCATGGGGTCTCACCTCACTCCCCAGGATCTAAAAATCTCCCAATGCCTTTGACTTACTGTGCTGAAACTCCTTATAAATTGTCAGAAAAAACATTAGGTCAATGCGTATAAGAAAATGCCGGGCCTCAAAAAAAAAAAAAAAAATAAAGTAGCATAGAGTAAATGAAAGGCAGCCTGATTAACCTGGAAGTGCCTAATGCACGCAGTCACCTCACAGTGACATCTTTAATCCTAGCAACAGTCCTTTGAGGTTGATAGAAATGTCTTATTTTAAAGATAAGCTAGTGCTGGAGGAATAGCACAGTGGCTAAAGCACGCAAGGCCCTGGGTTCCGTTCCCCAATGCAATATAAGCTGGGTGTGGTGGCGCAGCCTATTGTCCCAGCACTTGGGAAGCAGAGGCAGAGGATTTTGTTGAGTTCAAGGTCAGCGTGGACTACAGCGATAAAAGTTAGACATGGCCAGGCACCAATTTCTGATAGGACAAAACTTGAGTAGCATTTTTAGGAGTTTAGAGTTTGGAAGTACAAGGGAACAGTGGAGTCTTGACTTTTGTGAATTTTTGCCTGCAAAAATATGGGTAATCTGAGGATGAAGTGTTCTAGTGAACAGAAGTTCACATTTTATTTCAAAAGCTTGAGCTGTGATTGTGCAGTTGTAAGAATGAATATTGTCGGGGCTGGAGGAATGACTCAAAGGAGAAAGCCTAACAAGTGCTAAGTACCTGAGTTTGATTCCCCAGCACCACATAAACTGGGCGTGGTGGCACACTCCTGTAATCCCAGCACTTGGGAGTCTGAGGCAGGAGGATTGCCATGAGTCCAAGGGCAGCCTGAGCTCTATAATGAGTTCAGGACCAGCCCGAGCTACAGTGCGAGACCCTGTCTCAAAAAAAAAAAAAAAAAAAAGAAAAGAAAAATGATTGTAGTCAATAGGAGAAGAAGGACGTGGTGACAGAATCTCTATGAAGAATAAAAGGAAAGGGACAGACTCATCAGAAGGGCCCTCAGTCTCTGCTTCGTTTAGCTTGGTAGCTAATAGGGCCATTAGGAGGGTGAGCAACAGGGAAGAAGCGGATTTGTAGAAGGACCTCGGTAAATTCAGATTTAGATAAACTGGATTTGAGAGCCAATGCATATGGGCTAGAAAGACACTGGAAACCATCTGCATACAGGTGCTAATTAAAATTATTCCAGTGTGTGCCCAGAAAGAGTGTGCAGAAAAGATGAAAAGCACACAGGACTAGGGGACACAAATATTAAGGTAGACAGAGACAGAGGAAGAGGGAAAACGAAAAGAGAATAAGGAATGAACAAAGAGATTAAAAAGAATAGCCAGTTGTTCTAGAAACCAAAAGAAGAGAGTATTTCATCAAGCACACATAGAATAAGGCAGTAGCTGTGTTACGTTGGACAAGTTGTTTAGCTTCTCATAGCCTCAATTTTCTTATTCATAAAATGGAGAAAGTGTTATGGGTTAGGGGAGTAGCTCAGTGGTTAAAGCCGTTGCCTACTGTGTGGAAGGTACTGGGTCCGAGAGCCCTAACACCACACAAAATGATCCAGGCATGGTGGCATGAATATAATGGCAGCACTCAGGGGGCTGAGGCAAGAGGATGGTCATAAATTGAAGGCCAGCCTGGGCTACATAGTGAGTTCAGAACCAGGCTGGAGTACAGAGTGAGATCCTGTGTCAAAAAAAAAAAAAAAAATAGAGCTAGTACTAGAGGTCATGCTGTGTTTTGCTGCCCAGGCCTGAGCTCCCATGGGAAACAACCTTGTGAGCGATCCCACAGGGTGCTCTATCCTGTCTGGATCTGTCCCGCCTGCTCCATGGCCAGAGTTGGGGTGGGGATGATTTCTTCCCCTTTTAAAGCTAAAGAACAATGCCCTCCCCTACTTGTGGCTGAGAACCAGTCAGCATGCCTGTTAGGGAAACTCTGTTCCTCAGAGCAAGAGCCCACTTTCACTGTGTTCTTTCAAAGATTGTTAAGTAAGGGTTAATTAATTGCTTTGCTAAGTTCTGCATTTTATTCCTATGTTTTGCCTTAAATAAAGGGTTGGGTCAGAAACCCAAGTTGCTCTTGAGCAGTAGAGCCTTGGGCCCTCTGATCTGTTTCGTTCATTATACAAAACCTCATCCTTCGAATTCTGCCAGACGCGGCATGCGGGGCAGCAAGTGGCGCCTGAACACTGACCGCTCCTTTCCCTTGTGGCTCATCTATAGCGGAACTTATAGAAGGATGCAGAGAGGGATGCGATCCTGGGAAGCGCACAGGGAGCCACTCCGGGACACCAGAGTCACCGTGGGGCCAGTTAAAAGCAAAAGGGAATGAAAGGAGTATTACATGCTGTACAAAATGTTACAGGCCTCAGAGGTAAAGATCAAAAGAGTGATTTTATGAATTGTCTTTTTATTTTGGTAAGTATTGCTACTGACTACCACCACAAGAAACTTTATACGTGAAAAAACGGGAGGAGGTAACTCTTACTTTAAACAGGTACACAGACGGGGAGACACTACACTTTTAAGAGTCTGGTTTCTTTATAAGCTGATAATGCAGATCATTCAGCCCTTGCAATCATGCCTACCCTCGGAAATGGGCCCCGCTTCTGGGGACACCGATGTCATGGGAGGAAAGGACCCCAAGAATTCTGGTAAGGCACTCATCCTTGTGCCGGCTGCTCCTGGTTTAGACCCCCTTCTCTAAGCCCCTGGATCCTCTCAGATTTCTTTGAACTCTCCCGAGTTTTCTGAAGATGGTGATGATTTAGAACTGCCTCGCTGCTTGAACTCTTTACGAATCAGTCGCAGTCCTCAGGCATTGACACAGCGAGTGAAAGAAGCCCAGCTAGAGAGAGACTTGATGCCCATGTGGCCATGGCGTTTCTGGCTCTGGTCCAGGTGACAGCATTTGGGCCTGATGTTGATCCCCAGTATCCACAAGGAGGTTTTCATGCCCATCATTTTCCCATCCCCGACAAAGCTTTGTGGGGCTTCAAACTGTCTTGTCTTATGGAACCACGTCCCCTTACACCATGGGGATACTCAGGAATGTCTGAGGCAGAAATTCATTCCTCATGACTAGGATGTGTTGACACAGACCTGCCTGGAGCCAAGGAAATTCTGGCAATTTAAGACTCGGTGGAGTGAGGAAGGTCATAGTCAGGAAATTCCCCTGATTATTGGTACTGAGCAGTTGCTGGGGACAGGTCAAGGGCTTGGCACTAATGGTCAGATGGGATCTGTCAGATCGTGCTATGTGAGAGCGTGGGAAAAAATATCCACACCAAGCAGGAGCGTAACCTCTTTTGTTAAGATTAGGCAGGGGGTCAGCGAACCCCCCTGTTGATTTCATTACACAGCTATGTGAGTGATCATTTGCAAAAAATCCATTTTCCAGTTGGACCTCAGAGATAGGCTCCTCCAAATGTTGGCCTTTGATAATGCCAATGGCAGATGTCAGCGCACCTCACGTCTGCTCAAAGTGAGTAAAGCGTCTTTGGAGGACTACATCAGAGCCTGCAAGGATATCAGCTCTGCCTCATATGATGCTCATCTATCGGCGGCTGCCATTACAAGTACGCATACAGGAAGGGGAAAATGTTTTGCATATGGGAACATGGGTCATTATTAAAAAGATTGTAGGAAATTTAATCGGAGGCACAGATTTCTTCCTCCTCTGCTTCCTTCTGCCCAAGATATAAAAAAGGAATAAAATCCCTAACATCCTAGCGTCCACTGATGATAAAATACTCAACAAGTTAACTTATTGGGTTTAAATGTCTAGTAAAATTTAACTGGCAAAGACCATAAGGTTTACTCTTGTCCAAGTATAAATAAAAATAAGTATTTCTGTGTCATATGTTTTTGTCTACAAATTGCTTAAATGGTGCCAAATTAATTCAGTAATATAAGAGCACTCATTAATTGGTCAATTAAAAAGACAAGGGCTTAAGCCATTAATTACATTGCCTATGTTTTGTGTTATATATATCATATATCTGTCATGCCAATATATGTTTTTGATTAAAAATTATTAGGTTCAAAAATACTCATAAATTTATAAATAAAAACCTTGGAGTTTATAAATTCAGGTAAAATAAGAGGTAAAAATGTCCTAAAAGATCACTGAGTGACTAATAATATAAGTAATAATCTAAATATAACATTAATATTTATAGATATGTGATAACATCTAAGTTATCAGTTTCTGAGTTTAAAACTTTCATGGATTTTACAGGTTCAAGCCTACAATTATTAAATATGTTATTTAAAAAGTTAAAATATATAAAGGCTTAAATTTACTTTCCTACAGGTAATCAATACTAAAAAGGTAAAAGTAATTGTGTTGACTGCTTCTGCCTTCTGTTGTTAGGCTTCGATCATGATCGGACATGAGTTTTATTTTTCTTATGTATTTATTTTTTTAAAGGCTTTATTGGGAAACATACAGAAGGGGAAAGAAAAATAGGGTAAAGCTTATGCTTCTGCCAGAAACGTGGGTTGCCCCTGTAGCGCTTCTGCTAGGCAGAAAGGGGACCCGGAAATGTGGGTTTCCCCAGACATGAGTTTTAAACAAAACTAATTCATTTAAATTTTGGTTTGTTGTAAGATTCTTTTTATTACTTAAACACTTAAAATAAAACTGACTTTCTTTCTTTCTTTCTTTCTTTTTTTCTGAGACAGGGTCTTGCTGTATAGCTCAGGCTGGTCCTGAACTCACTGCGGAGCCCAGACGGGCCGTGGACTCACAATTCTGTCTCAGCCTCCCAAGTGCTGGGATTACAGGCATGTACCACCACACCCAGTTTATGTGGCTCTGGGGAATGGAACTCTGGTACTAAGGGCTTGTCTTAGCGCTTGCTAGGCATGTGCTTTAACTGCTGAGCCATTCCTCCAGGCCTAAAACTGACTTTCAAAAAATAATTTTACCTTTTCTAAAATACATTTTGTGTTTTGTTGGGCTTTAACAAAATAATTTCATCAAATTAGAGTCTTCTCTAAATTCCATTTCAAAGGTTTGTTTGATTATTTAAATCACTTTGGTATAATTTTATATATAATATGCCTTAGTCTTAAAAATATAGGTAACAGGGCTGGAGGAATGGCTCAGTGGTTAAAGTGCTTGCCTAGCAAGCACTAAGTCAAGTGCTAAGATTCCCCAGCACCACATAGCTGGGTGTGGTGGTGCACACCTGTAATCCAGCACTTGGGAGGCTGAGGCAGGAGGTTTTCTCAGAGTCCAAGGCCAGCCTGGGCTCCACAGTAAGTTCACGACCAGCCTGGACTACAGAGTGAGATACTGTCTCAATATATATATATATATATATATATATATATATATATATATATATATACATACATATATATGTGCCTCTGTTTAATATACTCAAGTGCAACTGTTTTGATAAACCATAAAAATGAAATATTACAGTTCTTTAATCAACAAAGGCCAAAAGCAGATAACAATCCTTGTTGATAAAATAACCATCCATTTATGACTATTATATTTTAAAAGCTTGTAATTCTCCTACTCAAACTTAAGATCTCTTAGAAAAGATTTTTTATAGCAAAAGCCCTATGTGAGGATCTTCTAGCTAAGATATCTATACCAAAAAAAAAAAAAATCTCCTTTTCAGGCTTCCACCCTGTGACAAGCTGCTTTGATAAGTTTTATAGGTCAAGCTGATAAAACAATAAACTTTTAAAGTTTTTCTTACCAATTATGCTTCGGTGCAACAGAATCAGTTGTGTGCAGTTCTTTCTCTCTTACAAGATATCCCTGAAAGCTTTCACCTTGTTACTGGTTCTCGGTGTTTTACAGCTTCTCTTCCTCTTAGAGACTGTCTCCACCCACCTTTATCACTCAAATCTGATCACATCCAGGCCTCCCTGGACCCCTGGCCTCCGGCAGCTCGGCAGCTCAGTGGCTTGGCTTCAGTTTCTATGTTCCCCCTGACAGAGGCTTCCTCTTGGCACAGTTGACTCCTACTTCTACACTGTTCCTTAGAAAGAAATTGTCTTTGACTCCATCTCAAAAGAAGACGTCAGCCAGACTTGTCCGACCTGTTGATTTCAAAATGCTCTACTTCTCCTCAGGACACTTACCATGGAGGTCGGCTGGGGCAAGTGGATGTTCCTCATCACCCCCTTTTTGGGCAGTTGTCTTTTGTCCATGTAACAGTGGGTACATTTTCTAAGTTTACAAGGGTATCTGCACCATGGGGGTGGGGGGTCCTCCCAAGTCATCACTCATCTTCTCTCTTGCTTTGCCATTCTGGGGATCCCATCACAAATCAAAACTTACAATGCCCATCTATGTTAATATCTCTTTAAATCATTTTTTAAAGATTGGCAACAAAAAATTTGACATATATAAACCTAATGCTGCCTATTCAGACGAATGACTTTATACTTACATTAAATGGGCTGAGGAATGAGATCGTGATGTTAGTTATTCTTGGGGCAATGTCAATGTAATCTTGCCAGTGGTTGTGCCTTACAGTTGATGTTCAAAATAAGTACATTTTGTTTGTTCAGAGATGATTTTGTCACCCAGCTCACTGAAAACCTTATGGGGTACCTGTTGCCCCTAAAAAATATTTCACCCTCACTAAAGATCACCTCTCTGCTCAGAATAGAAAATAATTAGGGGGGAATTGGGATTGCATTTTGCCTTTGTTATTGAACAACATTGCCTATGTATTTCCCATGTGTCGTCCTCCACATATAATGACCTATGATAATGTCACCAATGTGCCTTTTCCAACAGGGAAGCTACTACCTTGGGGATGGGTAAGCTTTTGTAGTTCCTCCACTTTCCAAACCTGACCAGCTAATTTTTGAGTCATTTGCTCCATGCGTCACTATTTCCCTTTTTGCTCCCTCTGTTTCAGGAGACATCCCTCATCAGAGCCAGGAGAGGTTTGTCTCCTGTGATGTTCATCTAAAATTCATGAATATCTTCATGGGGGCTTCCCTTGCTGCACTCCTAATACCAGCACCCAGCCTGGTGGTAGGTCTGCAATGAGAGGTAAGCAATCAGGCTTGCATTGTCAGTAAGACCACTAACATCATAGATGCCATCTTAACAGAAATAAAAGCTGAAATGAAGAAATTGAGAATGGCAATACTTCAAAAGAGGGCTACAATTAATTGTTTACTGTTCCAACATCACTTGGGATGCGCAGTTTTCCTTGGCATGTGTTGTTTTAATTTTGCTGATAATTCTAATCTGATTCAATGACAATTACATTAACTACATAAAGAAAAAAATTTTTTGAGACAGGGTCTTGCTCTATAGCCCAGGCTGGTCCTAAACTCACTGTGGAGCCCAAGCTGGTGTTGGACTCACAGCAATCCTCTTGTCTCAGCCTCCCAAGTTGTGGGATTACAGAAGTATAGCACCACGCCCATCTTATGTGATGCTGGGGAATCGAACTCAGGTACTTAGCACTTGCGAGATGAGTGCTTTGCCATTGAGCCATTCCTCCAGCCTAGAGAAATTCATAATATATGACAATCTACCTCTTAGGTGTCCTGGCTGCTCCCCTTCCTTGGACTATTGGCCATGATTGTACTTACACTTATAGTTTTTCTGTCTTCTACAATGTGCTTCCAATTATATTTCAAGTTTCACCCACAAGGTTGAAATGTATGTATGTAACCACTTTGCCAATAATGGAGCCAAAAATTGTTGAGTCCTGATGACGACTGTGGCAATGCTAACTTCCTGCCAGTCCCCTCTTTTCTTTTTCATATAATGGCTTCCTGCATTATCATGTATCTTTGAATGACTCTGGCCTGATATTATTTGAGGCTGAGCATTTGTGGGGCATCAGCAATTGCTCTCCACTTCCACTGAGCTGCTTTCCATGGTCCCATGGATGACTGGCTAGCCAGTGACAGTTGAGATCCCTCAAGGGAGAGACAACCAAAGACAGGCACATTTGCAAAGGAGCAGGAATCGAAAAGCTACCCAGCCCTCTCCATCTGCTCAGCTGTGGGTGAGTCCCCACTGTCTGTGCCTCCACCATGCACGGCTCTAAATAAAATGATGTTGATTTTTAATTTGTTTTATAAAATTATTATGCAATTGTGTGAAAAATAAAGGGGGGGTATGTTGGTTTCATGCTGTGTTTTGCTGCTCAAGCCTGAGCTCCCATGGGAAACAACCTTGTGAGCGATCCCACGGGGCACTGTACTCTGTATCTGTCCCATCTGCTCCATGGTCTGAGAGTTGGGGTGGGGATGATTTCTTCCCTTTTCAAGGCTAAGGAGCAATGCCCTCCCCTGCTTGTGGCTGAGAACTGGTCAGCATGCCTGTTTGGAAACGCTCTTTGTTCCTCGGAGCAAGAGCCCACTTTCACTGTGTTCTACTTTCAAAGATTGTTAAGTAAGGGTTAATTATTGCTTTGCTAAGTTCTGCATTTTATTCCTATGTTTTGCCTTAATAAAAAATCTCGGGTCAGAAACCCAAGCTGCTCTTGAGCAGTGAGCCTTGGGCCTTCTGGTCTGTTTTGTCCATTATACAAAACCTCATCCTTCGAGTTTGGCCAGAAGCGGCAAGGGGGGACAACAAGTTTAGAAGTTACGTCCTGGTGGGGTAAAATTTACATGAGATGATATTATGTAAAGAGGGGGAAACACTTATGCAAATTATATGTATGTAAACTACAAAAAAGGAAGAGGTCAGCTATCTAATTCTGGCATGTTAAAAACAAAAACAAAAAACAAGATCTAGAACTGAGGGGGTAGCTCAATTGTAGTTCATTTACCTAGCATGTG
Source organism: Ctenodactylus gundi (assembly GCA_004027205.1). NCBI lineage: Eukaryota > Metazoa > Chordata > Mammalia > Rodentia > Ctenodactylidae > Ctenodactylus > Ctenodactylus gundi. The sequence continues at coordinate 205,375 of PVKB01000760.1, read as the reverse complement.
TAAAGTCTGGGCTAAATACCTAGCACCTGAAAAAAAAAAAGGGAAAAAAAGGGACAAGATCTGGAAGTATCATTGGAGTTCTCTGCAAGAAAGTTAGGGATGCCCCTGGGGAAAGCAGTGTCTGTGACTGGAGGGGACAGACATTAACTGTAGAGATAGGAGAAATCTGCAGAACAGACCCTCTAGTTATGGGAACAGATATAAAGAGAAACAGTGAATTCTGATATTGGCTAGAGTGGGAAACAGCTCATTTTTCAGAACAGGAAAGATTTGAGCACATGTACCCATTGGGGAAGGAGAATTAGAAGTAATGAAAATAGAAAAGATGTATAATAGAAGGAGAGCTTAAAGAATTAAACACACACTCCCAGCCCTCTGTATTAGTCAGCTTCCCACTACTGTAGCACAACAGCCAACACCTGCAACTTAAAGGAGAAGCTTACTTGGATCAGGGTTTAAGGAGATTCATTCCATGGTCTGTGGGCTCCACAGAGAATCATGGTGGTAGGTCAAGGCCAAGGAAAGCTGCTCAGATCATGGTAGCCGGAAAGCAGAGCAGGGAGACAATGTCAGAGAGGAAGAGGCCAGGGGCCAAATGTAGTAAGCAAGATCACACGTCCACGATCCACCCTGACACACCCAGAAGTGAGCTCTACCAACCCCCTGGGTGGCTCCAAGCTAATCAGGTTGACACAATGAAGCTTTAACCATCATATTTCCATGTTTAATTTTTTGAAGAACTGCCATACTTTTTACTTTTTTCCCTAGCAGTTGAACCATTTTACATTTCTACTAATAATGCATAATTTCTCCATGTTCCTACCAACATGCTTGTTTGTTGGTTTGTTGTTTAGTAAGAGCAATCCTTAAGCTGGATATGGTGGTACATGCCTGCAATTCCAGCATTTGAGAGGCTGAGGCTGAGTTTGAGGCCAGTCTGGGCTTCATAGTGAGTTCAGGACCGGCCTGGACTACAGAGCAAGATTCTGTCTCAAAAAAAAAAAAGGGGGGTAATAATGTTCTGAAAGAGGAGGCTACTTCCTGTTTATAGTGAGGACATACCTTCTCTGTCTACCTCTACACTTCTGTCCATGAAGATGATTCATATTTTTTTGCTATTGTTGAAGGGGTTGGCTAATCTCAAATCACACAGCTTGTAAGAGTCAGGATTCAAATCCTGGGCTCTTTGATGTTAAATCCTGAGATCTTTTTTCTTTTCTCTTTTCCTTTCTTTTTGAGACAGGTTCTCACTCTGTAGCCCAGGCTGGTCCTCCTTAGATCTTTTTTACAAAGCAAAATGAAAGCCTAAAGATTTGGGAGCTGGCCATGGTGGCATGATGGCATATGGCAGTCATTTCAGCACTCTCAGAGGCTGAGGCAGGTCAACTGCTAGTTCAAAGTAAGCCTAGATGATGTAGGGTAAGAGGTAAGGTTATATTTGGTGAAATCCTGTCACAAAATAAAACTTTAAAAAAAAAAAAGCCTAGTGATGTAGCAATGCAAAAGCCCTCAGGTCACTACTAGTACAACAAAGTGAATAAATAAGTAAAAACTTAAAAATTGGCTTTTTTTTTTTTTTGAGACAGACTCCCTCTTTGTAGCCCAGGCTGGTCTTCAACTAACTTTGGAGCATAGGCTAACCTTGGCCTCACAGTAATCCTGCCTCAGCCTCCCAAATGCTGAGATTACAGGTGTGAGCTACCATACCCAGTTTATGTAGTGCTGGGGAATTGTACCTAGGGTGTTGTGCTTACCAGGCAAGTGCTTTAACTGTTGTGCCACTCCTCCAGCCCCAAACTGGCATTTATTATAGAAATAATCAGTCTAACCCAAGCAATGACTGCTAGCCCCTAAACAGCTGCCGTAGCAGTAGAAGGAGGACTTAGGAGGGTTGGGGAAGGGCCTTTGTGTGTTTTCAAAAATTACACAAGACTGATACACCACAAACGTGCCTTCCCTCTTTTCCAGGTGCTGTGTTCAGCAGGGACAGTATCATCCGAGAAGGAGGGGCACTGTTCCTGCTCTCACGTAAAGCATAGTACAACCAAAAATTGTGCTTTTGTGCTCTGATGGGAGCTTCGAGGTCTTCTACTTTTTTCTCCCTCTTTGGTGCTAAAAATATAACTCAAGGCTTTGATACTATGCTACATCCACAGCCCATTGTTTTGGTTTGGATGTTGAGAGAGGGTTTCAGGAAATTGCTCAGGCTGGCCTGGAACTTGCCATCCTCCTGCCTCAGTCTCCCAGAGTGCAGGGGTAACAGATGTGCACAACCGCGTCTGGGCTAAAAATTTTTAAACTATGTAATATTAGGCAACTAATTCAATTTCTCTATACCTCGATTTTCTCATCTGTAAAACAGGAAAAACAATAGTGCCTACCTGTACAGAGTTGCTAGGAGAGCTAAGTTGCTTATTACTCATAAAGCACCTGTCTTAGTACTTAGTTGTTTCTGGGACGAAGTACCCTATACCTACAATTGAAGGAAGAAAGATCCGTTTTCAGTCACAGTTTCAGAAGGTTTCACACGTCTGTTCATAGGTGGCCGCACCAGAGGAAGCCCATGGCCGAGGCGGCAGAGTTGCTCCCCCCAATTGCAGGCAGCCTGGGGAAACCTGAGCCAACTGAAAGGAGCTGGCAGTATCTCCAGACTCAGCCGAGGCCTGAGCGGTCCAGGAAGAAGTTGTAACAATGTTGCTTCTTTTTTTCTAGTTCAAACTGCCAGGTGGGCCCCTCCCACGCCCAAGGCCAGGGGGACCCCCCCCATCTCAACAATTACACATTCCCTTCCGATTAAGCTCAAAACATCCGCCCTTGCCAGCCAGGCCCTTCCTCCCAAGGGCGCACAGTTCCACAGGTAGGTACCCCACTACTTCCAAACACCTGAGACTTTCCAGAGCCACATCACAGCAGTGCCTCATCACACCGTATATATATATAAAAAAAATCCCCCAAAGCCTCATGTATTTGGATCTAGTGGGATAACTGTGGAAGCCAGCGCTGTTACAAAGTTGGGGCCTGCCTGGGAGGGGTGGATACGTGCGGCTAGGACCTGGAGGGATTGTGTCAGTTTGTTGGGACTTGGGGGACAGCCAGGGCAGAGCTCTAGGGTGTGTGTTATGGATTTGTGTGCCAGGAAGTGAGGGAGGGCACCCAACCCAGCTGGGGGAGGCCCAACTGGCTGCTTGAGCCGAGTAAAGAAGGGAAGAAGAAACATTGTTACAACTTCTTCCGGGAGGGCCCTGCCTCGCCTGAGTCTCCTGACGCTGACGTGCTCCTGCTCCATTGGCTGCCATCTGCAATGGGGGAGGAGCTCTCCGCCCTCTGCCAGCTTATTCCGCCGTTGCCTGCTGCCTGCGCGAGGAGTGAGACTTGCTCTGCTGGAACTGTGAGTTAAATAAATCTTTTCTCCCTTAAGTTGCGGGTCTCGGGTATTCTGTCAAGAAGTTAAGTGAAATAACCTTCAAGGGAGTGGGGGCGTGGGAGGGGATGCGTATCTAAGTGGTTAGAGTCCTGGCTTGCATAAGGACCTGGGAGATTCCCCAGCACCACATAAAAATTACCTTGGCATACAAAATTAGAAAAGAGCCACTCACTAGTCACCATCTGACCAGGATGATCCAAATAAGGAGAGAAGAGAAAAAAATGGTGAAGAAATTGTTAAAGATTAATTAAAAAGCAACCTTCTTAGAACTAAAGGCCTGGAGCTGGGAGAACGGCAAGGCAGTTAAGGCTCTTGCGTTGTAGCTCAAGGCCCTGAGTTCAATTCCCTATCACCACACAAATCTGAGTGCTGGTGGCCCAGGCCTGCAACCTCAGTACTCCAGAGGCTGAGGCAGGTGGATTGCCATGAGTCCAAGGCCAACCTGGGCTACATAGTGAATTCAGGACCAACCTGGGCTACAGAGCGAGACCCTGTGTTTTGAAAAAAAAAAAAAAAACCCTGAAGAATATGATTTTCTAAAAAAGAGCCATTCTAAACTCAGTGTGTTGGTGTAGTTATTGAAATCCCAGCACAACTAGTAGGCTGAGGCAATAGGATCACAAGTTCAGACCAACCCGAACAATTTAGTAACTTAGTGAGACCCTGTCCCAAAATTAAAAAATAAAAAGGGTGGGAATGTAGCACACTGCAAAGTTCCTGGTTCGATCTGCAGTACCACCACCAAAAACAAAACAAAACAAAAAACATTTCTAATATATGAATACTAGAAGAATACATAATAAGAAAGCAGAATAATGTAACAAACCATTCGGTTCACCTAAGGGGAAAAAAGAGAATATTATTTTTGTGGTTTTATTTTATTGCCTTTACCTTTTGTGTTTTTAAAATTTTTTAAAAATTTATTTATGTTGAAACAGGATCTCTCTCTATAGCCCAGGCTGGTCCTGAATTTGCTATGTAGCCCATACTGGCCTGAAATTCATAGTTTTCCTGCCTCAGCTTCAAAGGGCTGAGATTATAAGCAGGTGCCCCATGGCCTGCTATTATGTGGTGATAGATCACACCTGGGACCACTGCCTTCCTAGGCAAGCGCTTTAATCACTGAGCTATGCCCTCAGCCCTGTCCGAAAATATTAAATGGAGAAATTCAGAAATAATCTGCAAGTTTTACATTGCACATTGCCGGCCCCCATTCAGCATGGAATACAGCTCATTCTTTGTCCAGTCCAATGTGTTTCTGTTGTATGCTGTGCTACTTAGTAACATTCTCACTTATCAGGGAGAGTGACTGCTTTGTTACCAAGGGTTATGTCCAAGTTATCCTTCCTGGCTACAAAGCGTAGCCTGGTGAGGTGGCAATTCAGAGTTATGTCAAAAAGAGTCATGAGGTACTTCCTTTTTTTGTTTGTTTGTTTGAGATGGGGTCTCGCTGTGTAGTCCAGGCTGGTCATAAACTCACTATGTAGACCTGGCCGGCTGTGAACTCAGGCAATCCTCCTGCCTGAGTCTCCCGACTGCTGGGATGACAGGCTTGTGCCACCGTGCCAGTTTATGTGCTGCTAGTGAATCGAATTCAGGGCCTTGTACTCGCTAGGCAAGCACTCTGACCGCTGAGCTATGCCCCGCACCCAGTGAAGTTTCTCTTTTAAGTGAAAAGGTGAGAAAGTACAATAATCTCTTACTGTGCCTAATTTATATACTTTACCATATATGTGTGTATGTAGTAAAAATTATATATTTGGTTCGGTAATGTCTGCAGTGTTGGGTGTCTACTGGAAGACTTGGAATATATATCTTTTCTTTTTCTTTTTTTGAGACAGGGTCTTGGTCTATAGTCCAGGTTGGTTTTGAACTCACTATGTAGTCCCGGCTGACCTCAAACTCATGGCAATCCTCCTGCCTCAGCCTCTCTAGTGCTAGAATTTAGGCATGTGCCACTAGGCCTGGCTTTTGAAATACATTTCTTTTATTTTCTCCCCTTTGGGCACAGGGTCTTACTCTGTAGTCTAGGCTGGCCTCTAAGTGAGGACGATCCTTCTGTCCCAGCCTTCCAAGACCTGGAATTACTGGAATGTATTTCTTGAGGATAAGAGATGACTACTGTGTTCTCTTACATTATGCAGTTTATCTACACCCAAGCCGCTACCCTACTGTCTTAATTACCCTACTTATCACAGTAAGATTTGATATCAAGTGGACAAACTTTCTACCTTGCTCTTTCTCTTCATAAATATCTGCTGTTGTTTGGGACTTGGTTCATTTGTATACATTTAAAATTAAGTTTGGGCTGTGGACGTGGCTTAGCAATTAAAGCACTGGCCTAGCAAGCACAAGGCCTGGGTTTCAAGTCCCCAGACCACATAAGCTGTGTGTGGTAGCACATGACTGTAATCCCAGCACCCAGGAAGCTGAGGCAGGAGGATTGCCCCTGCTCTCGAGACCAGCTTGGGCTGTGTAGTGAGGTCAGGAGTGGTCTTGATAAGAATAAGATCCTGTCTCAAAAATACATAAATAAGTAAATAAATAAACACAAGCTTTCTGGGGCCTGGTAGCACAGCTCAGTGGTTAAAGTGTTTGCCCAGCGTGTGCAAGGTCCTGGTCCCCAGCACCACATAAAAATTAGTTGAGCAAGGTGGTGCATAACTGTAATTCCAGCTCTTGGGAGGCTGAGACAGGAGAATTGCTGTAAGTTCAAGGACAGCCTGGGCTCCATAGGGAGTTCAAGACCAGCCTGAGCTACAGAGTGAGACTGTCTGAAAAAAAATCCACATATACGAATATGTATATGATAAACTTGTCAAGTTATATGTACATGAATGCACACAAATCTGCTTGAACTTTTGTAATGTTTGCACTGAAACTGCAAATAAATTTGAGAATACAACAGTAAGATTTCTTACCTAGGAGCAGAATGTTTTTGTTTGTTTATGTCTTCAGTGCTTTTCAGTAAAATTTTATACGAGTTTTCTCTATAGGAGTTACACAACTTTTGTCAGATTCATTCCTCATGCCCATTTCTGTTGCTCCTTTAAATTACTATATTTTTAGTGTGATGGATCTTTGTGTGTGGGTGTGTTACTGGGAACTGAACTCACCGTCTTGCACATACAAGTGCTCTCCTGCTGAGCTACATTCCAGCCTCTTTACAGTGGATTTTTAAGAAAATATTAACCTCATATTTATCAGTTTTGCTATACTTTTTTTTTCTGAAACAGGGTCTCGCTCTGTAGTTCAGGCTGGTCCTGTGCTCACTTTGTAGCCAGACTGACCTTGATCTCACGACAGTCCTCATGACTCAGCCTTCCAAATGCTAGGATTACAGGATTGAGCCACTACGTATGGCTCATGTGGTGCTGGGGGGATCGAACTTGGGATCTTGCACTCGTTAGGCAAGTGCTCTAACCACTGTGCTTTTGTTCCTCCAGTCTTTGTGATGTTTCCTAATTTCATATGTAATCATTTGTCTATAAATTATTTTGGGTTTTCTTTGTGTATTGGGTTCTCATTTTCTATACTTGATTTAACCAAAAGACCAAGAAGAGAAGCAGAGGGTTGTCATTTTCTGTAAAAGAGTTCTTTTTTGTGTATTTGTTTTTTGAGTTCGTGTCTCACTCTAGTTCAGGCTGGTCCTCAGGTCACTGTGTACTCCAGGCTGGCCTTGAGTTTAGGGCAATTCTCCTGCCTCAGCCTCCCAAATGCTGGGGGATTACTGGTGTATGCCACCATGCCCAGCTTGTGTAGTGCTGGGGAATAGAACCTAGGGCCTTATTCTTGCTAGCCAAGCACTTTAACCGCTGCACTATTCCTCTAGCCCATGGAGCAACAGTTGTACTTCTTCCTTTTCCCATCCTCTGGGTTTGGTGACGATGGTCCACTATGCTGAAGAAGTAATGTCCTATTTGTTTTGATTCTAACTTTAAAAGGAATGCTCTTTATGTTTTACTATTCAGAATAAATTTTAGCTGGGTTTGATGGGGCATACCTGTAATCATAGCACTCAGGGAGGCTGAGGCAAGAAGATCACAGATTCAGGCCCAGCCTGGGTAACTTATTTACTTAGCATGACTTTATGTAAAATGAAAAAGGTAAAGAAAAAAGGGATTTTTTTTTTTTTTTTTTTTTTTTTTTTTTAGACAGGGCCTTCCTCTGTAGTCTAGGCAGATCTGAACTCACTCTGTAGATCAGGCTAGCCTCGAACTCACAGCAGTCCTCCCACCCAGCTTTCCAGGGATTGGGATTGTAGGCATGTGCCACTATGCCCAACTATTATGTGGTACTGGAGATCAAACCTGGGACCTGGAGCTTCCTAGGCAAGTGCTCTACAGTGATCTGTGCCCTACCCCATGGAATAGGGATTATAAAGGCGCTGACTTCAATCCCCAGTCTAGAAAATAAATAAAATTTGTGTTTTGTTATTTTTATATTTGGATAGTGGATATTTGGGAATTCATTATGCCTCTGTTTCCAAGTGGTGGGATTATAGGTGTGCGCCACCGTGCTCGGTGTACGTGGTGCTGGGAAATCAGGCCCAGGGCCATGCACTTGCTAGACAAGCGCTCTAACTGCTCTGGTATTTCCCCAGCTCCTTTAATAAAGTTATTTGCTGTCAGGTTTTGGTTGATACCCAGTTCTAAAAACTTGCCTTTTCTTGTTTTACGAAGAGGGTTTTTCTTGCTTTAAGTCAAGAGCAGTTGTTGGAATTCTTTTTCTTTGAGACTGGGTCTCACTTTGTTGCCCGGGCTGTCCTCTGATTTGTGATCCTCCTGCCTCAGCCTCACAAGTACTGGGATTACAGACATGGGCTACCATGTCTGGCTCAAGTTTTAATACAGCACTAGAGCTGGCAATTGTCTTTTTCCTTCAATCTTCTGCCCTCTTTCTGCTTCTGGATTCAACTCAGCACCTTTGCACTACACTGCATCCCCAGCTCTTTTTAATTTGTTTTATTTTATGTGGTTCTGGAGATCGAGCTCGGGGTTTTCATGCTCAGCTATGTCCCTATCTCTCCTCCCCCTCCATTGTCCTTGTGAGACACAGTCTCAGCCTGTATTCTGTCCAGGCTGGTCCTGTACTCATTGTGTAGCCCAGGCCAACCTTGAATTTAGGTAGTCCTCTTGCCTCAGCTTCCCAAGTGCCGGGCTTATAGGTGTGGGCACCATACCTGGCTTATGTGGTGCTAGGGAATTGAACTCAGGGCCTTGTACTTGCTAAGCAAATGCCCTAACCATTGTGACACTCCTCCAGCTCCACAGCTCTTTTTTTTTTCCTTCTTTTTTTAGACAGACTCTCACTAAGTTGCCAAGTTGATTAGACTAGATTTGAACTTGTAATCCTCTTGCCTCAGCCTCCCATAGAGCTGGGATTACAGGCCTGTGCCATCAAATCTGGATTTTGTTTTGAGGCAGTGCGTCGCAAAATTGCCCACACTGAGCTTGAACTCCGTATCGTCCTGCCTCAGGCTCTCTCAGTAGTCGGCTCACATATGTGTACTGTAACACCTGGCTCCTGGCTCCTGCTATTTTGTTTAGCATTTTTGAATCCTTATTCATGAGTGAAACTGGCCTAACTTTATATATACATACATACATACATACATGCATACATACATACATATGTATGTATATGTCATCCTGAGGATTAAACTCAGGGCCTTGTCAGTGAGCCACGTCCCCAGCCCTTTGTATTTTTATTTTGAGACAGGACCTCACTAGGTTGCTAAATTGCCTGGGCTAGGCTTGAATTTTTTTAATCATTTTTTATTTATTTGTTTTTATTTGCATGTCGCCTCCCTTTCCCCTTCCCACCCTCTCACGCCCCCTCCCATTTTCCCTCTCCCTTTCCATGATGTCCATCTTATTCTGTATCTTTTGCAGTTTTTATAGTTTGGTTTTCTCATATTAGAGAGACCATATGATATTTAACTTTCTGGGTCTGATTGATGTCACTGAGCATAATGTTGTCAAGGTGCATCCATTTACCTACAAGTGACCCAAATTTGTTATTCTTTATGGCAGGGTAATACTCCATTGTTATATATACCACATCTTTATCCAGTCATCTGTACTTGGGTATATTGGCTTCTTCCAAGATTGGGCTATTATAAATTGTGCTGCTATAAACATGGCTATGCATGTATTGCTATAGTATGATGACTTTAACTCTTTTGGGAAGATAGAAGAGGTACAGCTCAGTCAAGTAAGATGTTTATGTTCAGTTTTCTGAGCAATCTCCACACTGCTTTCCAGATTTGTAGTACCAGTTTGCAGTCCACCAGCAATGTAGGAGGGCTCCTCCTCTCTCACAGCCTCGCCAACATTTGTTGTTTTTTGAGTTCTTAATAGCATAGATTTGAATTTGTAATCTTCCTGCCTCAGTCTCCCAGAATCCTGAGATTACAGGGATATGTTGCCATGCCCAGCCAGTGTTGCTTGCACAGTTCTTGTTTATGGTGTGATGATTATACTGGTTAGGGGGATATTTTGTCTTCACTGCTCTGGAAAAGTTTACACAAGGCTGAAATAATCCTATTTCTCCCATATTTGGCAAAACTCACTTGTATCATTTGGATTTGTGTGTGTGTGTATGTTTTAAGATTCTTTTTTTTTTTTTTTTGAGGCAGAGTTTCACTCTGGAAGTTCAGGCTGGTCCTGAATTCACTATATAGCCCAGGATGGCCTCAAACTTGCAGCAATACTCCAGCCTCAGCTTCCTGAGTGCTGAGATTACAGGCATGTACCACCATGCTCATTTTATGTGGTTCTGGGGAATCGAACACAGGTCTTTGTGCTTGCTAGACAGGCACTTTAAACACTGTGCTTTTCCTCTAGCCCCTTAATTTAATTTAATTTTTTTGAGACAGGATCTTGCTTTTATAGCCGAGGCTGGTCCTGAACTCATTATGGATCCCAGGCTGGCTCATGGCAATCCTCCTGCCTCAGCTTCCTGAGTGCTTGGATTAGAAGCATGCGCCACCACACCTGGCTTATGTGGCACTGGGGAATTGAACTTGGGTACCTAGCACTTGGCTTAGGCAAGCACTTTTAACTGCTGAGCCATTCCTCCAGTCCAATTTTTTTTTTTTTTTTTTTTTGGAGATAGGGTCTTTCTCTGTAGTCCAGGCTGGTCCTGCACTATGTGGCCCAGGTTGGTCTTGAATACACACAAATCCTCCTGTCTCAGCCTCCTGAGTGCTGAGATTATTGGCATACACCATCCTGCCAGCTTTACGTGGTGCTGGGGAGTCAAACTTAGAATCTTGAGTAAAAATAAATAAATAAGTGCTTTACATGCTGAGCTATTCCTCTAGTCCCTGATGATTCTTAATTATTACCTCAATATCTTCAATCATCCTAGAGATATTTTAGCTAATGGGGTTTGAAAGTTCTGTTCGTTTTTCCTGTTTGGTTTCTTTCATGTCTGTCCATACAGCACTTCCTTCCTAGCTTTCCCCTCGATGCCCGTGGCCATGGTTGCTACACCCATGCTCAAAACTCATGTCTGCATCTCTAGGTGAAACCTCTTTTCTGGATTTTGCATCATAAATGTAATTATCTAGACTTCTGTTTCAGGATATCTTGGAGCACCCCAAGTTCAAAATAGCAAAGCAACATTTATCTTCCTTGCTAAACCTGCTCCTTCTCTAGTGTTTTTAATCTCAAGAAATGACACCATCTACTTCCTACTTGCCAAAGCCGGAAATGTAGTAGAGTGGTTTCTCAAGCTTTGTGTCGGAGGCAGTAGGGCTGTTAGTGACAACACTTTAAAGAGTAGCTAACTTGCTTCCCTTTCTTTTCTCTTTCGCTGGGCGGGGGGCGGGGGGGGGGCAGTGATGGAACCCAGAGAGTGCTGAGGTAATTTTCCCACAGCCCTTTGAGATGACTAGAGAAGCAGAGGTGACAGTTTGTGGCAGGACTGTAGCATGCTGAAAGTTATATGTCTATATATGGTAAGGCAGAGATTTCACCCAGGTTTGTCTAATTCCAGGTGTGTCAGTATGTAACTAGAAGCCAAAGAGCAGAAACGTTGTTATAAATGTTGATTTATATTATCAAATCACTTTCTAGAGGATACCATTATAAAATACTGGTGTACCAGTTTAATCTCAGTGTAGTGATTACTGGGTATGTACTTTTACATTTTTTCTTGTGCTAGAGCTGAAACAGAGGTTGTTTTTGTTTTGAGACAGGATTTTGCTCTGTAGCCCAGGCTGATCCCTAACTCACTCTGGAGCGCAGGCTGGCCTTAGACTCATGGTAGACTCAGATAGACTCAGGTGGACTCATGGCAATCCTCCTGCCTCAGCCCTCCCTAGTGCTGGTATTATAGGTATGTGCCACCATGCCCAGCTTTTTGTGGTGCTGGGGAATTGAACACAGGGCCTTGGGCTTGCTAGGCAGGCGCTTTAACTGCTGTGCCTTTCCTCCACCCAGCCCCTTAAACTGAAGTTTTTAGGCATGCTAAGCAAACACCCTAGAAAAATTTTAAATAAATAAATATAGAATTGTGTTTTTATTGACTTTGTTATGAGTAAATGATATTTATATAATTTTACTTGTGCATATCACCTTTTTCCTTGGCCCATTGATGTACTGAGACCATGCTTAGGTAAATATCTTTCTGTTGAGCCCACTCTTGGGTTAATGGAGGTGAAGGAAGGTTATAGTTGTTAATTGTGCATTTATCCTTCCCACTAATTAGCAGCTTGGTAACATTCATGTACAATAGGTTCTGGGCTAAAAGTTGTTAGTTCACATCCTTCAGGGAGTCAAGATATCTCAGGGTGACTACCATCTTTGTGTTTCATTGGTATAGTAGATCTATACGTACTTCTGCTTTAGGGAGGTTGGCTTTCTTGGCCACAGGTGGCCCCAAAATTCATTATTCTAGGGTTATATTCCTAGACTTGAATGTTCATAAGCTTCTTCAACAATTTTAGGGACATCCTGCCCAAAACGTCTAGGTTTTCCTTTTCTGTCCAGCGAAGTTTAGAGCTTGGGGTCTCCATGTTTGCTTCAGAAGATGCTGGAAAATAGGCTTCCCCTGGGTCGTCTCAGTACCACTCAGGCTGGGAGTGAACTGTGTGGGTTTGGGTGAAATGTTACCATGGTGCCACCTTGAGTGTCAGAACCAGGGACAGCTCCTCCTGTTGCCTGTGCTGCCCCTCCCCTGGCTTGGACTAGGGAGGGAGTGGGCAGATTTGGACATGGCTCTTCTCTGGCCTCTTGCTGCTTCTTCCTTCCATCTGCATACTAGAACGTCACTTACAGTGACAGTTCCTGTCACATACGCTGTTTTTCATCTTCATGCCCTCTGCCAAGGCTGCTTAGCGCACCTCTCCCGTCTCTCCTTTATCTAGTTAATTTCTTTACACTTTCCCACATTTTTTTCTAGGCAGTTCTTATTGTTTCAGCTCCAGGACAATCTGGGTGTAAAGACATACAGAGAGAGGGTTGGGAGTGGGCTCAGTAGTAGAGTACTGGATTAGCATGTGCAAAGCCCTGGGCTCAGTCCTGGGACCGACCATGAAAAAACTATCTATATACAGAAGGCTGTGGTCCATACAGCAGGGGACAGCAAGTGTGAGTTAGCTGTGGACTGAGATTCAAGGATTGAACTTGAATGGAATAAACTATAGAGTTCTAGGAACATACATCGAGAGTTACTGAAGCAAGTTTATCAGCCTAAAAAACAAAAGGCTAGCTAGATGTCCCTTATCCTCTACTACTTTACATAGCCAAGAGTGAAATTCCTGATGATGCATATACTCTGCAGAAAGAACCCTAAAAGTCAGGGTCAGGCTTGACTGCACAAGCTACTTCTATTTTATTTATTTATTTTTGAGATAGGGTCTCGCTCTGTGGCTCAGGCTGGTTCCGAACTCACAGTGGAATCCAGGTTGGCCTTGGACTTGTGGCAATCCTCCTATCTCAGCCTCTTGAGTGCTGGGATTACAGGTGTGTGCCACCATGCCTGGCTTATGTGGTGCTAGGGAATAGAACTTGGGGCCTTTTTATTTTTTGAGACAGGGTCTTGCACAAGCTACTTGTAAAATAGTGATCAGTTCCTTTTCTGAAAGGTGAATGTGAGGCTAAGGATTTAGTACAGGGGAATCAAACGCTTATGAAATGCTGAGCTTCCAGCTAACTTACAGCCCAGTTAGTGCCTAGGATATGTTGTGCCTAGAATGATCCATATAAATCAAACAGAAGACATCAGAAACAAAACTCAGAAACTGTATTATCTCCATCATTGTATCAGATGGAAACTGGGACACAGAGAAGTAATTTCCCATTGTTACCAAGTTCACAAGCGAGAAGGCCTGATAAAACCAAGACTGTCTGGCTGTAGACAGCTGTGTCCCCACCTGCGGCCTGCTGTTTTATTGCTCTTGATTTTTGAGTGAGGAAGACTTCCCTTGGCCACGTATAAAATGAATAATGCGATATAGTTAATGTATACAGATACTAAAACTTCCTTTTAAAAAAATATTCGTGGGGCAACCCACGTGGCCTTCCTCCTGGATACTGGGAGCTCTTCTCCGTCTTTTGTTTCTAAATATATACCTATTCTATAAAAGTCATTACAATATTAAAAAAATCAAGGGCAAAAAGAAGTGGGATCCATGTTGGACATGCCCCCTCTAGAATAGTATTATAGTAATGAAGACTGAACCCAGGGCTTTTGCACTGCAGCTACATTCTCAGCCTCTTTATATTTTTAAAGATAGACTCTCACTAAGTTGCTGAGACTGGGCTTGAACTTTTCAGTTTTCCTGCTTCAGCTTCCCAGAATACTGGGATTACAGGCATGTGCCGCTAGGCCCATCTTAGAGTCTTTGTTCATAATCACCTTAAAGATACAAAACAGCAGTGATTCTCAGTTTGTTTCTCCAGATCAGCATCAGCCACATCTGGAAACTCATTAGGAATGCACATTCTTGGGTTCAGCATTGACCCACCGAATCACAAACTCTGGAGGCAGAGCTTAGCTGTCAGTTTTTTAACACGCCGTCCAGGTGATTCTGGTGGTTGCTATTTGAGAACCTCTCCTGAAGTGAAGCTAGGCATGCTAAGATAAGTGTCAAACTTAATCTTCTCATAGATGAGGATGGGTATGGCCCATCTCTTAAGTTTCCATATCCAGGTTCTTGAAAGCAGCCATCAAAAATACGTACGAAAGCTTGGTATGGTGGTGCATGACTGTAATCCCAGCACTCAGGAGACTGAGGCAGAAGTACTGCTGTGAGTTGGAGGATAGCCTGGACTACATGGTGAGTTTAGGAGCAAGCTGGACAACAGAGTGAGACACTGTCTCATTTTAAAAAATGAATATATATAAATACTTTGAGCTGAATCTTTTACTATCTGTCCTGTCAGTGTAGTGGACCAAATGAGAAAGATGTTTCCAGAAACTTGTGAGACTTGCAAGGAAGGAGTGTGCTATTTCTGACAGGATATGGTAAAAGGCTGCACCAGCACAAGGAACTACCAAAATGGCAGAGGAATCATGTGAAACCAGCTCAGGAAGTAAACATGTCGTCATGATCAGCTTTTCTGGCATGAAGATGTCATTCACTGAGACAGGAAGCACAGGACAAGGACTGTGTGTGTGTGTGTGTGTGTGTGTGTGTGTGTGTGTGTGTGTGTGTAAATACAGGGTCTGAGGTG
The DNA here is from genome assembly GCA_004027205.1 of Ctenodactylus gundi. Taxonomy (NCBI): domain Eukaryota; kingdom Metazoa; phylum Chordata; class Mammalia; order Rodentia; family Ctenodactylidae; genus Ctenodactylus; species Ctenodactylus gundi. The sequence continues at coordinate 190,264 of PVKB01000760.1, read as the reverse complement.
GACTCCTGAATTTGAAGTGCTAAGTTGTCTCAGTGGAGCTGTCCAGCAGACACTTAGAAATAGTCTGAAATGTGGCTGGAATCAGAGATTTGAAAGGACACTTGGGCCGTTTAATAGTAGATGAGACCCGGACTAGGAAGAGAACAGGGTTTGGGACCACAGTGTACACTTAATGAGGCAGAAGCGAGAAGCGTCCTGACTGAAAATGACTGAGGCATTAATTAGGAAGCTTGAAAAATGCTGAAGCCAAGTAGAAAGTATTAAAAGACGAAGAAAGAGCAGCACAGTGTCAGTTGCTACAGAGAAACTGAGAACTGTCTTTTGGGTTTTGTTACAAAAAGTCATTTAAGCGACGTGATGAGAGAAGCAGGTCGACAGGGACGGGTGTGAGCTGTAGATGGCCTGGAGTGGAGGCAGGTGCTGCTGTCCAGGTCTGGCAGATAGAGCTTTGTGGCCGCGCTTCGGTTGAGTCTTGTGACACCGTTCCGGGTAGGCAGGGTCTCTCGCTTGTCTGTGGTCTCGGCGCCCAGCACACGGCCTGGGGGAGAGGGTGGCGTCAGTGAGTTCAGTGGCTCGGGACGGAGAAGGACTTCGCGGTGGCAGTCTCTTTGCAGCACGGTTGGAAAGATGAGGGTGATTGGGAGGAGAGGTGGGAGGCAGGGTCCCGGGATGTTGGGGTGCTGGGGCATGGGAGGGTCTAGGGATGAGGTGGGCCCCCCTAACTCGCGTGGGGCTCTGTGTTAAGGGTGGGGGCCTGGATGTGGGTTTGGAGGGACCTTTTGGGGAAAAAGACAGAGCCCGAGGCTGCTGCGGCTGGGGCTGGGGGTGTGGCCCCGCCCCGCCCCGCTTACGCCTCCGCGCGGTCCGCGGCGCTTTCACGGGCACCCTCCTGCCGCTTGCACCGCGGCGGGTGACCGCCAGGGGCCGCTGCCTCCGGCCCTCGTGCCCCCGCCCCTCTCCGTTGGCCTTTGTTGCCGTCGGAGCGCCCCGCTTGACTCGTTCCCGTCCGCCCCCTGGGCCCGGCGGTCGCGCCTGCGCACTGGCAGCCGGCCGGGCGCTCGGAGGGGGAGCTGCTGCAGGCTCCGCGGCGGCGGCGGCGACGGGGGCTGCGGGGGCGGCGGCGCGAGCGGCCGGGCTTCGGGGAGGAGCCGAGCCCGGCCCGGGAGCCCGAGCAGCGAGAGTGCGGGGCACCTAGGCCTCTCACGCTGGACTCCGCAGTCTCTGGGCCGCCTGACCTCCGCACGGGTATATGGGATGGAAGCGGGACCCTCGGGAGCAGGTAAGGGCCCCCAGGAGGGAGGAAATACTGCGTGCTCCCACGAGCGGGGTGATCCCGCGTGAGTAGCGTGGCTCCTGAGCGAGGGAAGGGCTCCTGAGTGAGAAGAAGGGCTCTCGTGGGATTGGGGGCCCAGTTTGAGGGCGGCTGTGTGTAGTTCCGGGGAGAAGCATGTGGGGAGAGCCCTGAGATGAGGGCTGCTTGTCCTGGGAGGCTGGCTGAGGTCGTGGAGGTGAGAAATAATCCGCGGGAAGGCCTGGCTGCACCGAAGGACTTCCAGAGATCTGGGGAGGCCTACGAAGAGACCCGGCAGGTGGCAGGGGGGCGGGCTCCAGGTGTCCTGAAGAGGAGGGGGCGACACAGATGGGCCTGGAGCTACCGCATGCCGGGGGCGGGGGCTCGGCCAGCCTGGGCTGGACTAAGCTAATATCTCTTGGGATAAGGCGCCAGAGCTGGTCTGTAAGCTCCGCCCCAGCTGGGCCTGAGGCGGGGGCGAGGGTCAGGCGGCTCTGGGGTTGGGGATCAGCCCAGGGATTCCACCCTGAGAGGCTGGGGAACCCGAGAGGTGGCTCCGGAGCATGCGCGGAGGTGGCAGCTGGAAGGGGCTGCCCGAAGTGGTGGGGGCGTGGCCGCTTGAAAACCCCCACCTCTCCGTTGGCCTTGTTTGACTTAGAAAAAGGAGTACTCTGGCGGGGTGCATTTTCAGAAAGGTTGCGCAGGCAGATCGCAAATGTAAATCACCCTCTCCTCTGTCTTGGGGGCTTTTACACTTGGCCCTGAAGCACTCAGTCACAGTTCGCCAAGAATGGGTTGAGGGAAATTGCCAAAGTGTCTTTTTCTGCCATATGAAGAAAGACTAGGACCGAAGCCATATTTTGGGGGTGGGTACTCGCTGAAGATAGGCAGTAGAAAAGGTGTTAGTGGGAGACCAAAGACATGAGTGAGTCTGTCTGGTTCAGGTCCATTACCAACTGAAGAAGTGGGAGAATTCAAGAATAATGACTTTTTTCCAATGAATTGTCTCTTGAACTTAACAATCTGATCTCTTTAATATTCTTATGACTTATCTCTTACTTGGTCTCTCTTCTTTTTCATCTCTACTCCCCAGAAACTGTAAGAGGCATTGTCATTAGAGCCAAGGTTGCCAGGCTAGTCTGTCTGATACACACAGTTGTTTGAGGAAGGTGGGAGTTCATAGCATTGGCCCTGGTGAGTCCCAGGTAATAATTGCTCTAATGCCTTCCTACCCACAGACAGGAAGAGAAAAAGATCTAAGAGCAGAGAAGAAACGTGAGGCTTGGCTGCCCCAAAGAGTTGAGTCCTCAACATAGGCTTTGTGTTGGTAGTACCTCTTCTGTCCTAGGTCTCTTACCCTTTGATAGAAAGAGCAATCTGATTAAGAATCCTCGGATCCTTGGGGTCGTCTCTTTCCATTTGCTCTCATTTGGTTTGGACATAGGAATAGGATTTTTATTTGGGACATGAAGTTCATTACTTTCCTGGTGGAAGAATCTTTGTCTTTTCAGACCAGACCTAATCCCGTTCCACACAAGAATTGCGCCTATGCTCCCGAGGACTCTGTCAAGTCATTCATTGGGTGACTTACACGTCTAAAGTGACTGCTTTCACGCAAACAGAAATAATGTTGTAGATGGGCATGGTGGTACTCGCCTATAATCCCAGCCTTCTAAAAGGCTCCCTCTCTTTAAGAGGCTGATGTGGGAAAAAATAAAAAAGGGCTAGGATGTTAGCTTGGTGTGAAGGCTTATGGTTTTGTTCCCACTACCCAAAACAGAAAGAAAAACGTTGTATGGTCAATGTAGATCCTAAAGTAGATTGCAGGGATCAGCTGACGTCAGTGCCGGCTACTTCCTCCTCCACTCTATCCCAGGATCTCAGTTTTCTGCTGGAGACTGTTTGCAATAATTCGCTTACTAGAATAGGGTGGGTATGTCACTGAGGTCCAGATGGATTGCTGAGACCTGGCACGCATTCCAGACTGCTAATGATTTTTATCCTGATGAATTCCTAATGGGCTCTGGAGTGATGAAAAAATTGACTTTTTTGTTTATTATAAGAAATAGGATGCTGGGGAGGGGAGTCAGCTATTAGCTTTGGGAAAAGCTTAGGACAGGCTTTGCCTCATCAAAGGTTGTAATTGAAATTCAGTCTAGAAGCTGCTGATAGAGGTATCTGTTAACTACCTCCTTCCTGTGTCTGGACTACTGTCCTCTTGGAAGAAGTTGGTGTACTGAGAAGGCTGAAGGACGAAATACACAAAACTAAGGCATTGTTGCTTATGTCCCGGTGAGCCTTCTGTGCTCAGGTGTGTTCCAAGCACAGGTATTGGTCTGGTAGCTCCTTGGGGGTAGATAATAGTATCTGTGGAATCACAGTTACTTAGTGTATAAGAACTGATACAGAGTGCATGTTTTTTAGTTGAATTGAATCATGATCAAGTGTGAACATATGGTTGAGTTCATACATGCATATTTAATAATTTGTATGCAGTCATGTAGATATTTAATAATCTCCTTTTTGGAGAGACTGGCCTCAGACTTTACTTACCCACCACCTAACCAACCCTTGAGTTCCTGTCTTTCGAATGGGCTTTGTGGCTCCTTGGGAGGTATGTGGGCTGCAGAACTGCAGGGAAGGAATCCTAAACCAGGGCTGTTACTTGTTACTTTTTCTTCTCTGGATTCGTAGGGGATGGGGGAGGGGGAGGGTCCTATTCAGGGCCCCTCCCTCCTTGCTTTTGTCTGCAGGGAAGGGCCCCACCCCTTTCCCCCTAGGCCACAGCTTTGTCCTCTGTGCTGGGGCCCTCATCTGCATCACAAAGTGGCCGTCTGTCCCTGTCTGGGTCTGAAGGGTAGTGTCTCCCTTTCTCAGACTGAAAGCTGGGGGCAGGGTGGGACCAAAGGGGGGACTTTGTACAGCTGTGAGGCTTTCAGGGGGTTAGAATGGAAGAGGTTCTCTCTTCCTCCTGCCTTCTTTAGTTTGGGGACGAAGTGGGGGTGTGGGCCTTGTTTTCCTAAAAACTCCTTGGGGAGGAAGATGCTGTAAAGCTAAGGTCTGATGTGTCCTGTTTCTTGGGGGAGACAAGGCTTTGAGGCTAGTTGTCCCATCCCCCATTTTTCCTACTCAGCTCCAGGCTCTAGGGGAATGTCCATCTTTCAAGGGCCCAAATGACTATTCAGCCTGGGAGGCTAAGGAGGTGAATGGAATCTAAGGACTTTTAAGGACTGAGGTGTCCCTTACTATCTATACCCATAGGGCATGTTTTGTCATGTGCAGGGTTGATAATTGTTTTGGGGCAGTTGCAGGTATTCATGTGTTTGTGTGATTTAGTGGTGTGTCTATGGCTATATTCATTTCGTGCCTGGATATAGAGTGTCGTGTGTGTGTGTGTGTGTGTGTGTGTGTGTGTGTGTGTGTGTGTGCGCGCGCGCGCGCGCGCCTGTAAATGTGCATACTTCATGCACTGGATATTCAGTGACCAAGGTAGGTATGATCACTTTGAAGTGCCCATTGAGGGCGGTGAAGGATACTTACAAAGGTAAATTGTCACGGTTTAGGCTATGTTTGAATGTGTGTGATAGGAAATGTGTGGCTGTGGCTGTCTTGTCTGTGGGCTTGTGTGAAATTTCTCTCCAGCTTTTTCTGGGCTAAGTGGCCCCATGTGAGTTACTAGGCTTTCACCTCCTCTGGTAGCTGCCTTGAAGGTCTTGTCCGTCCAGTGTAGGCCTCCACTTCCCTGTCTGCAGAGTGGGGCTGGGCCTGACAGGTGGTTAGAGGGAGACTGAGCCTCTTAGCTCTCTGAAAGTGTGCCCCTCCCACATATGGTTCTGACCTCTTTCTGACCCCCCTGCTGAAAATACACCCATCCCCCAGTCTGTCTGACTATGAAAGCAGAGCTATAGTAATGGGAGGTTCTGGGCTGTTTTATCCCTCTCTCCTCCCACCTGGGCTGGTCCTCTGCTGGCAAGAACAATGGTAGCTGAGGACAAAGGCTTCTCTTAGCAGTTTCTTGCTTTTTCCCTTCTTTTCCCCCAGCTAGAAAATAAGCCTTGGGGCAGCAATCAGGCAGGCCCTGCTTTACCCTTTCCCAAGGGCCCTTTCTGTCTTGAAATTGATCCCTTTTGCTGTCTGAACCCTCTGGAAGGATTTGTGGGGCATGGAAAAAATTTTGTATTCTTATTCCCAGAGCCAGGGTCTTTCTCTTCTCTGTCATCCTAATACTATCTCTCTTTCTTGAGCCCTTTAACTCTTCATTCAAGCTTTTTCTTCATTGTCTTCCTCAGTTACAGCCTTACCTCCTCCTGCCCTATCCCCCAACTCTAACCTGTCATGCCCTGTTTCCTGATTCATGCCTTCCCTCTTTTCTCTAGCCAGTTCAAGCCTTTCATTCCCCCGCCCCCCCCAGTTTGTGGAGAGAACACTTTATTGGGAAAATTGCAAAAGGGAAAAGAAGGAGGATTAAGCTTCTGCTATTCAGAAGGGGCACCTAGAAATGTGGGTTGCCTTGTTGTGTTGTGATTTCAGTTCTGGTCTTTTCTTGAACTCCTTACTTCAGCCTCTCCACTTGTCTTCAAACACTACTGTTAGCATTTTCTCCAACTCCAGCCATTCAGTTGTCTTAATCCTGTCTCAGATGTTGCCTCCAGGCTCCCAACGTGGCTTATATTAGAGCAACAGCAAGATGATGGCCACTTTGTGTTCTGGATGATGATGAGTAAAGCAGGTGTCCGTGTGGCTGAGAGTAGGACATTCTGGTCTGCTAGGTTACTGGTCAAGATGCAAGTCTTAATCCAGTAGAAGGAAGAAAGGTTTTTGTTACTGGGAGCAGGATTTAGTCCTTCCCTTAGCATGTAATGGGAACTTACTACTTGTTTACTTGATGAACTTAAGATACACATTTTTCTAATTGAAGAGAAGTTTAGAAACAAAATGAGTGCATATGGAACCATCAAAGCTAGTGAAAGCCTTCAGCTGCATTGGGAAGCAGGCAGAAGGCCCTCCTGTTCCCTTCTGGGAGGGCTTGTGTTTTCTCTGATCAGAGTAGTTAGGAGATTGCCATGCTATCCTCACTGGCCTCTTTGTCTTACAGCTGCGGGCGCCTATCTGCCCCCCCTGCAGCAGGTGTTCCAGGCACCTCGCCGGCCTGGCATTGGCACTGTGGGGAAACCAATCAAGCTCCTGGCTAATTATTTTGAGGTGGATATTCCCAAGATCGACGTCTACCACTACGAGGTGGACATCAAGCCAGATAAGTGTCCCCGCAGAGTCAACCGGTAAGAGCTGCATACCTGTGTCACTGAGTCTAGGAGTTTTTGCTTTTCCGAGTTCCATGAAAGAGGGTTCAGAATGATAAAATATTGTAAATAGAGGATGTTATCACCAAATTCAAGAAAACTTGAAAAGGAGATTCCAGGGAAAGGAAATGCTGAAAAATACTGTTGGATTTGGCTACCAGAAGATAACTGGTGGCTTTAGACAGATCATTTCAGTAGAGTATTGGGCTAGTTAACTATGGTAAGTAAAGGAATAGTGAGAGGAAAGAGTTTTTTTTTTTTTTTTTCAAACAGCTTGGCAGCAAAAGGAGAGGATTCATTGGCAAGAGAGAACTATATGAACCAAGTATAGTGAGTGCTTATCATTTAAGTATTTGTTCAAGTGAACGAAGAGCTTTTGTGAGATGTGGGTATGTGTATAGGTTTAGACGAAAGAGCTAGTAGAGAGCAGAGATTGGAAGGTACCTGTCAGCTGTGCAGGTGCTGCATGCATGTGATCCCAGCAGTCTGGGAGACTAAGAGTAAGTTTGAGTCCAGCCAGGGCAGTTCAATGACTTACTGAGTTCTTGTCTCAAAGTAAAAAAATAAAAGGGCTGGGGATATACCTCAGAGCAAAGGCCTTGGGTACAAGTCTTAGTACCACTCACACACAAAATACAAAGAAAGCACAGGTCAGCGATGGGAGAAATGAGAATGGGTTATCCTGGCTGAGGCAAGAGGACATTGTAGGATACACAGTTGGTGGAATTAGCCTTAGATAGAAGTAGTGTTTCTTTCTAAAATTATTTTATTGTTTAAAAACCACATGTACAATATAAAAGAAACCACAAGAATTACAAAAAGAATAGCAGTGAAAAATATTTCTTTATTACCCTTGTCCTCAGAGACATTAATTTGATTATGCTTTAAAATTTTTTTTTCTGTGCATATGCAAGCATGTATGCATTATGGGGTTTTTTTAAATTTTATTTTATTTTATTTTTTGAGGCAGGGTCTTGATCTGCGGTCCAGACCAGTCCTGAGCTGACTATGTAACCCAGGCTAGCCTTGAAATCAAAGCAGTCCTCCTGCCTCAGTCTCATTATATATTTTTTAAAACACAAAAATAGGGATTCTGTAGGCCTTGTTCTCTACTGGCATTTTTTAACTAAGCTGTATAAGCTGTCTTTTTTCTCTTTTTTTTTTTTTGTGTGTGTGTGTGTGTGTGTGTGTGTGTGTCAATGCTAGGGATAAACCCCAGGATCTTACATGTTAGAAACAAGCTCTGCCACTAAGTTACAGCCCTAGCCTGCAGTCATGTTTTGGTATAGCGCCATAGGTGTTCCATTGAATGGCCATATTTAACTTATTTAATCTGTTAAGGAACATTTGGTTTGAGTCTAAACTTCTGCTACAGAAGTTGTGTTGAATATTATTATATGTAGATATGTATTTGCACTCAAATATGGGTGTATCTTCAGAGTAAATCCTAGGAATACAGTTGCTGGCACAATATGTATTAAGATATGATCAGTCTTTAGAGGTACGTTGTATCAGTTTATACTCCCAAGAGCAAGTTGTCAGAGTGCACGTTCCTCATATCTGCATCAGTCTTGTATAGCAGGGTTTTTATTTACATTGTGATAAGTAATTGTATCTTTGTCTAATTTAGTTTGTAGTTCCCTAATGAAAGACAGTGAACATTTTCATTTGTTTAAAGTTAGAGTACCGAGGGGGCATTTCAGATGTGAGAGGAAAAGGGGAAGAAAAAAATGCGTGTATAAATATGCTTATGTGTATACCTGGCAACTCAAGTATGGCCTTGTACTTGTCTCTATTCTTTTCAGCAATCTAGAGGTACTTTCTGTTAGAAGGCAGGAAGGAGTAGGTTCTAGAGCTAGGAGGGAAATAATCAGGGAACTGAAAAAGATTGCCAGGCATAACTAGCCTGGTTGGGATTGAACCCAATTTGGATTGTATGTATAGGAATTGGATTTGAACGCAGGGTCTTTGCTCTGAGGTACATCTCCAGCCCTTTTTTAAAATTTTTTGAGGCAGGATCTTGCTAAGTTACTAAATGTTTGTACTGTACATTTTGTGTATGTGCTCAGCACTGGAGATTGGGCCCAGGGCTTCATGCTTTTTAGGCAAGTACTCTACCACTGAGTTACATATCCAGCCCTTTTTAATTTTTATTTTGAAAAACATGGTCTCACTAAATTGCCTAAATTGGTCATGAACTCATGGTCCTCTAGCCTCAGCTTCCCATGTCACTAGAATTACAGTCTTGTGCCATCACACCCAGCTCTGATATACCATTTTAAATGTGTTTATACAGTAGCCCTCAAGAGCTCTGTTTTAGAAAATAGATAAGCTGGGTTCAATTCCCCAGCACCACATAAAATTAGCCAGCAATGGAGGCACACGCCTGTAATCCCATCACTCAGGAGGCTGAGGCAGGAGGATTGCTGTGTGTTTGAGGCCAGCCTGGGCTACATAGTGAGTTCAGGGGCAGTCTGGACTGTGAGAGTAAGACTCTGTCTCCAATAAAAAAAAAAAGAAAGAAAGAAAAAGAAAGAAAGAAAGATGGTAATGGAGGGAAAACAGGGCATTGAAACTCTGGGCTTGAGAGAGAGGAGGTTCTTCTGCAGCTTAGTCTGACTTCAGTTCACATCTCTTAACTTTCAGCCCTTTTGCTCTTGGGAGAGTGGAGCAGCCCAGCTTCTGGATAGACTGAGATGAAGCCCTCATTCCCTTAGAACCTTCTTCTTTTTCTGAGAAAGCACTCACCTGAGTCTTTCATGCCCCTTAGAGCCTCAGTGATTTTAGGACCAGCATCATCTGATTCTAGGATCTGAGGAGTAGGAAGCGTGGTAGAAATGCAAAATTTCAGGCTATCCTCATAGACCTGATGAATCAGAAGCTGCATTTTAATAAAACCTCTAACTTATTCATAGGAATGTTGAAGTTTGAGGTTCACTGCCATAGAGTAGCTATGAAGAGTAAATATAGCAGATTGCCTGGACATTGAATTGCTTCCCAAAGTGTGAAATGGTAGTCTCAGCTTCCATAAGCCAATCATAATTATTCTCCACAGGGAAGTGGTGGAATACATGGTCCAGCATTTCAAGCCTCAGATCTTTGGTGATCGCAAGCCTGTGTACGATGGGAAGAAGAACATTTACACTGTCACAGCACTGCCCATTGGCAATGAGCGGGTAAGGCTGGAGTCAGGCTAGGCCTGTGTCAGAGCTCTGGTGTGGAATGGAGCTCCTCTAAGCCCATCTGGGGTCTGGCAGTCCAGAGATCCTTTTTTTTTTTTTTTTTTTTGTCTTTTGTACCAAGAAAGTGTGTTTTAGGATGAGCATTGGGTGGGTGTTGATGTTTATTTGGTTTACTGTATGTCCCTTACCTATTAGACTTAAAGCAGACCTGAAAAGCTTCATGCTAGGTTAAGGGTGGCAGAAGCACTGAACCAAGGAGGCTAGAAACTAAGGGGCTGGATTTATTCTTGGGTCTTTATTGTGAGTGTCCATGGATTTTAAGGAGCAAATTCTTGGCAAGTCCACAGAGTGAGGGTACATTTGGGAGCAAGGCAGGGAATGCTAGTCTGTGGGAAAGTGAAAGCAATCCTTGATTCTTTCTCTTATCCTCCTGAAGGTTGACTTTGAGGTGACAATTCCTGGGGAAGGGAAGGATCGAATTTTTAAGGTCTCCATCAAGTGGCTAGCAATTGTGAGCTGGCGTATGCTGCACGAGGCCTTGGTCAGTGGCCAGATCCCTGTTCCTCTGGAGTCTGTGCAAGCCCTGGATGTAGCCATGAGGCACTTGGCGTCTATGAGGTACTGGGTGTAGTTAGTATCTGGGCTACTAGTGTCGGCATAACTCTTCAGGGCGGGGGTTGGAGGGTAGTGTGTGCATGTTAAGGTCCCATAGGATGCCTTTAAAATTTCTTTTTGAAGCCTTGCCTTATGCCAGGCAAGTATGCATACCCATTTAGATGGTTTAAAGCCCTGGCCCTGCCCATAGATATCTTTAAACCTCTTTCCATCTGTCCCTGCAGGGCAGAGAAAAGGTAGAGACTTGTACAAGGTCAGTCATACAACTAGTAAAGTATCAGAGCTGGCATTAAAGCCCTGGTGTCCTGCCTTCCAGGCCAGGGCTCCTCCGTGCCCAGGATGCCTCACAGGGTGGGGGCCTGTGCCCGAGGGACCAGTTCTCTGCCTGTCCCTGCCAGGTACACCCCTGTGGGCCGCTCCTTCTTCTCACCGCCTGAGGGCTACTACCACCCGCTGGGGGGTGGGCGCGAGGTCTGGTTCGGCTTTCACCAGTCTGTGCGCCCTGCCATGTGGAAGATGATGCTCAACATTGATGGTGAGTGGGGAGAGCTATGGAGCCAGGGGCCCCCCAAGTCCAGTGACCACATTCCCAGCCTGATCCCTCCCAGCTCTGCAACCATACTCCTAGTCTAATTCCTACAGCCCTGGCACCCCTTTTCCCCTATCCCAGTACCCTGTAAGGAAGAGGGTGTATAAATTGCAATGCCTGCATTTATTCTGGAAGACAGAACCTGAGCTGCTCTATTCCTGCCATGTCCCCACAGTCTCAGCCACTGCCTTCTACAAGGCACAGCCAGTGATTGAGTTCATGTGTGAGGTGCTGGACATCAGGAACATAGATGAGCAGCCCAAGCCCCTCACGGACTCCCAGCGTGTTCGCTTTACAAAGGAGATTAAGGGTGAGAATCCTTCCAGGTGGGAAGGGGATAAAGTGCTGCTTTCTCTTTAATCCCCTTGGGAGAGGCCATCCTGGGCACATGAGCAAACTATTCCAAGTCATGACAAGTAGTGTGTGTATCTCAGGTCTGAAGGTGGAAGTGACCCACTGTGGACAGATGAAGAGGAAATACCGCGTGTGTAATGTTACCCGCCGCCCTGCTAGCCATCAGACGTAAGTAGGCAGGGTTGCTGAGCCATAGTTTATTGGTGGAAGAGGGCTGAGATTTCAAACACACACCAGTTCCTGCTTTCTCCCACCACCCCTGAGAATGAGCCTTGTGCTGGCCCCATTTTTTAAGATAAACTAGGAATTTGACATTTCTTTCCCCAGCCTTCCCAGTTCTGTTGCTTGTTTCTACAGTTGTACCTGCTTGGTGGTCTTTCCTCATTGGGCCTTTATTTGTAGAGCAGATGTGTTCCACTTATTCTTGTTATGGTTTTGTAAATATCAGAATCACTTTCAATTTAGTTTTCATCAAGGATAAAAAAAGCCAGCTTTTTGGTCTTAACCTTGGGGAAGCTGTTGCTGATTTCATCTTCTTTCTTGACTTCAGGCTGTGGTAGACTATGAGTACCTCCTCTGTATCAGGCTGTATGTTCAGCATTAGACATGGGTGATTCTGATATAGTTTTGACTGAAGTAGAACTTGTTGCTCGAGTCTTTGGCTTCTCCTCTGGATCCCTGTATTGCCTGCTTTCCCATGCATGGCGGTACTCAGAGGTTTGGTAGGATGAGACTTTTAAAGTCTGAGGCGTCCCATGGTTGTGGGTCTAGGGAGGTGGCATTCAGTGCTGGCCTATGACACCTCCTTCCTTTCTTTCAAACAGGTTTCCCTTACAACTAGAGAGTGGACAGACTGTGGAGTGCACAGTGGCACAATATTTCAAGCAAAAATATAACCTTCAGCTCAAGTATCCCCACCTTCCCTGCCTGCAAGTTGGCCAGGAACAAAAGCATACCTATCTTCCCTTGGAGGTGAGGCTGCCTAGTAATGGTGGGCTGGGGAATAGGCATGGTATCAGGACACAGATGTCAGAGGTCTGTTGATCCATTCGTAGTCTCTCTGTGAGGGTATGAGGTAGTTCACCTGGGCAACATAGGGCACATTCTTACCTGCTGTATCCTTTTTCTTTTTTCCCCCTTTTCTTCTCCTCCTCCTCCTTGTCCTCCTCCTCCTCTTTTTCTACCTCCTCCTCCTCTTCCTCCTCCTCTTCCTCCTCCTCTTCCTCCTCCTCCTCTTCCTCCTCCTCTTCTTTTTGAAAGAGAGAGTCTCTTACTCTGTAGCCCAGGCTAATGCTGAATTCACTATGCAGCGCAGGCTAGCCTTGAACTTGCGGCATTCCTTTGGCTTTAGCCTCCCAAATGTTGGGATTACAGACATGTGCCACCACACACCCAGCTTTTTGTTTTGTTTTGTTTTGTTTTGAGACAGGGTCTCATTCTGGAGCCCAGGCTGGTCCTGAACTCACTATGGAGCCCAGGCTGTCTTTGGACTCATGATAGTCCTGCCTCAGCCTCCCGAGTGCTGGGATTGCTGGCGTCCACCACCACATGCAGTTTATGTGGTGCTGGGGAATCAAACTCAGGTGCTTAGCACTTGACTTAGTGCTTGACTTAGTGCTTGCTAACACGCTGAGCCATTCCTTTTTTTTTTTTATGATAAGGTCACATTCTGTAGTCCAGGTTGGTTCAGAACTCACTTTGTAGTCCAGGCTAGCCTGTAACACATGGCAGTCTCCTACCTCAGCCTGCCAAGTACTGGGATTACAGGTGTATGCCACCACACCCAGTTTATGTGGTATTAGGGGAATTAAACCCAGGGCCTTGCCCTTGCTAAGTAAGTACCCTAACCTCTGAGCTACTCTTACGTTTTTTGAGGACTATTAAGAAGAAGAAGGGTTAGCTGAATTTACTGTTTAATAAATACTTTGTGCAGGATAGAAATTTGAGATAACCATATTTCTATTCTTTTCTGCTCACTGGGTTAGATATCCGTTTGACTTGGGGATGCAAGTATACATTATTCTAAAGGAAATAGAGATGAGGGCTGGAGGAGTAACTCAGTACAACATAAGCTGGGTGTGGTGGCACATACCTGTAATCCCAGCATGCAAGAGGCTGAGGCAGGAGGATTGCTGTGAGTTCAAGGCCAACCTGGGCTGCATAGTGAGTTCAGAAACAGCCTGCATGGAGTGGATTGGAACATGCTCCTATTCGATCTCTCACCTCTAAAATTTACTTAATATATTATCCTCAGATAGAGAACATATCAGATATTAAACTGATAAGAACAAATACAACATTCAATCTTAGTCAAAAGGCTGAGAAGTGATTTAATATGGTCTTTTGAAAAAGTTTTAGTCCCAAGATTTACCGAACTTTGACACTTAAGTAACACACCTTTGAAATCCTGCAACTAAAGAAAGAATAGTAATGTTTTTTCAGTCATAGAATATAAATAGAGAGTCCCTGGGTCATAGATAGTTTGATATGTACTAGACAGGCAAAATGTCTGATTAAAAACTTACTGTGTGTGCTTCATTGTCTAGACCATTGTTACTCAAAAAGTAGGGTCATTGTACCAATAGGACAACAGGGCAGGCGTCACCTGAAAGCTTGTTTAAATGTTCCATCTCTACCCATATCCAAAAGGGATTTATACACACATGAATATCGGGCAAACACTAGCCTACAGTACCCTCTTTGTTCCAGCAGCAAGAGTCAGATAGCTGAAGCCTAAGCTCAAGCCTTCTCTGAGCTCTTGAGATTCTAGAACTAACTCAAACAAATGAGGCTGAGGGGAGGAAAGATCTCAAACCAAGGGCGCTGCCCTGGCTCCTGCCTGCTGAGGCACAGAAAGTAGTATGGCGGTGGCAGGTTCTCTGAGGTATACCCGGGGGGTTTAGGGATAATCCTAGCAAAGTTGATAGTAGGTTGATCTGTTCTCCAAGCTGAGATTTGCTAACAAGTTAACATTTTTGTTTAAACAGTAGTTTTTAAGGTGAACAATCTGTGTAAAGATTTTTCCTTGAGGTTTTTTTTTTTTTTTTTACTGTTTATTTAACATCTATTTATTGAGCTGCTCCTAGGTGTCTCATATTTGTTTATATGCTAGGCATAGGAGATTAACATTCTAGAAAAGAAAGACAAAATGATAAACACATAAGATTGTTTTAGATGGTAGTAAGTGCCATAACCACCATTGAAACAAGTTAAGGAATAGAAGTAAGGTGTGAAGGGGTAGAGAATTACTTTCCTTGTTGGGAATGCCTCTTTTAGAAAACAGGAGCTGAGTTGCAAGTGATATTTAATGACCTTGTAACAACCTGGGGGAAGAGCTTCCCAGGCAGGAGGAGTAGCAGGTGATAAGAGTACAAAGGTTTAGGGCAAGGTGGGATTCAGATCTCTTCCAGGATAGACAGAGACTGAGTGGCTATAAAGTACTGTGTGAGGAGGAGAAGGAAGAGGAAAGGAAGAGAGGTGCAGGATATGGTGGCCAGTTGGCATTTCGGTTTTTTTGTTTGTTTGTTTTTCCTGAGATAGGCTGCACCTGAATTCACTCATGTAGCCCAGGGATTCCGGACAGTCCACCTGCCTCAGCCTCCCAAGCCCTGGATTATAGGCACACACCACCATGCCCAGCTTTATGTGGTGCTGGGGAATTGTGCTCAGTCAGGTCCTAGCAGATGCTTTAACTGGTGTGTCATTCCTCCAGCCTGGGATTTCTGTTTTGTAGAATAACTATTAAGTTGAAATGACCGTACCATAAAATTCACCCTCTTAAAATGTGCAATTCAGTGGTTTAAATGTATTCCTAGAGTTGTACAGCAATCGCCACTACCAGGTTCCACCATATTTTCAGCACGCTCAAAGAAAGCACATACTCACTAGCCGTCACTCACCATGCCTTCTCTCCCCAGCGGCTGCCCGCAAGCTCTAAACCATTTTCTGTTTCTGTAGATTTGCCTATTTTGGACATATCATACAAATCGAAGCATACATCTGTAACCTTTTGTGACTGGCTTCTTTCACTTAGCCTAATTGTTTTCAAGGTTTATTCTTGCTTTTCTCAAGATTGATCTGTGTTGTCCTGTTACATGGTATACATCACAGTTTGTATCTCCATCAGGCGATGGGCGTTTGATTGTTTGCACTTTTTGGCTCTAACAAATAATGTTGATGGAAGAATTTGTATACACATTGGTTGGGGAGAGTTATTGGGGATCCAGACCCCCCCTGGACCATCGTATCCTACATCCTTAGCCCAATTTTATATTTGATTTTTGAGGCAGGATATCATGAAGTGGCTAAGTTGTCCAGGCTGGGCTCAAACTTGTGATCTTCCTGCCTCAGCCTCCCAGAGTGCTGGGATCGTGCTATTTCTCTGGTTCTATTTGTCATTCTGTTTTTGTTTTTAATTAAATTATTTCCCTTCACATAATGCCTTCACAGTTCTTTTTCTTTTAAATTTTTTATTTACATGTATTTGCGATACATAATAACAGATTGAGAAATTGGTGCTTTCACATATATTGTATCTTGGTCATTTTTGCTTCCCTTTTCTCTTCCCATCTTGTCACTGTCCTCCCCCTTGTTTTCCCCTTTCCCTTTCCTCATTGTCTTCTTACTTTCTTCCATCTCTTTTGCTTTCTTCTGGTTTGGTTTCTCATATTATAGAAACCATGGCATATTTAAGCTGTGTCTGAGTCATTTCACCAAGCATGATGGTCTCAAGGTGCATCTATTTTTCTACACATAATTCAAACTTTCTTTATGGCAGAGTAGTGCTCCATTGTGGAAATATACCGCATCATCTTTATCTGCTGATGAATATATTGGCTGCTTCCAGGATTTGGCTATTATAAGTTGTGCTGCTATACATATGGTTATAAATATATCATAATGTTTTCAGGTTAATCCATATTGTAATGTGTTAGAATTCCTTCCCTTTTTCAGGCTAAATAATACATATTTTTTTTTGAAACAACCAGGTTCAGAGAGGGTGCCAATAGGTTGCCACTGAATAATATTCTTTTGTGTGTGTATACCACATTTTATTTGTTCATTCATTGACTGAGCTAGAGTTATCTCTACCTTTTGGCTTATTGTGAATAATGCTTCCGTGATACAAATACCTTTTAAGTCTCTGGTTTTACTTTTGAGTACATTCCCAGAAGTAGAGTTGTTGGTTTGTATGATAATTCTGTGGCGAATTAAAAAAGCACTTTTTTTAACCCATGACCTTTGCACTGAGCTATATCCCCAGCCTTTTTTCATTTTGTGATGGGTGTTACTGAGTTGCTAGTTGGTCCAGGCTGGGCTCAAACTTGTGAGCCTCATGCCTCAGCTTCCTAGAGCACTGGAATTATGTGTCCTGTTTCTGTGTTTGAAAACTCACCATATTATCTCTTACAGTGCCTGCACTATGTTATATTCCCACAGCAGTGCAGAAGTCTGCCAGTTTTGCCGCATCCCTGTTATAATCTTTTGATAGTATTAGTTCTACAGCTAGAACCATCTACAATGAGGGCTGTTACTTTTAACACCGTTAGAGAGCAGTGTGAGAAATCCTAACATTTCTGGTTTGTTCACTGAGTGAATTGACTATTTTGTGTACTTTTTGGAATATGAAATTTAAAAGCAGGTGATGTTGGTCTGGTTTTCCCTCCTGTTGTTTAGCTTGAACTCTGGGAATTAGGACAAGAGCCAGAAAGTCCTGAATGTCAACATTATGGAAACAAATTGTGCATTTTTCTCATCTAAATCTTGACAACAACATCACAGGGCAGCTGGGGCTTCTTTCCATGTCAGAGATGACAGAGGCTGAGTCTCAGTGTTTGGAGTCTCAGGGTAGTTAAGTTCACAAGTAACATTGCTTAGAAATGAAAAGCCATACCTGAAACCCAAGTCTAATGTAACCTGGTACTCTTCCTCTGCCGTAAGCCTTCTTGTTGATGGCATCCTGAGTATAGTGTTTTGAGAAGTGGCAGTCTTTTCTGTCACTAGACTTTATTTTCTGATCTCCATTGTTTTCTTTTGGGCTCAAAAAAGAATGAACTAAGTGGCAGAATGTTCCTCGCAACAGAGGACAGTCAACTGACAGAGACAGCAGCTAAGCATCTAGCCAAGACAACAGAGGCTGCTCATAGCCCCCCGTAGCCTGGGGGCTCAAGAGGTTAGAGCCATCCATGGTGATTGCAGGATGGGGCATTGACTTCCTGTCACCATTGGGGAGCTGCTCTGGAATCAAATTTGTTTATAATGAGATTTTTGTTGTTCAGAAGAGCTTTATACTTGGTCCTTGGGTAAATAGACTGTGATGCAATTTATTGTGTAAATTCACTGTGTCCCAGGATTGTGCTCAGGTAAGTGCTTTATTTAATCTCTAGACAATCTTTGAGATTGTTAATGTTTTCCTCATTTTACACATGAGACCTGATTCCAGGTCTGGCTCTGGATCCCAAGCTCCTAATCATGTTGAGTTTTTCCCCACCCATGCGAGTTTTCTTTCCCTTTCTCTGTCTTTGGTTTTTTTTTTAAAGGGTCTTGCTATGTAGTCCAGGCTGGCCTCAAATTTGTCAGTCCTGCCTCACCCTCCTCAGTGTGGGATTATAGGCCTGTGCTAACACACCTGGCTGCACATGAATGCTTTCTAAGTTACATATCAAGTAAACTCAAGAAGAGGATATACGTGTGCACAGGGAGTTCCTGTATTCTCATTGCTATATCTGACAGCCAAGCTGTGTTGTCAGATGGACTGTACTCAAGCCAGAGCTACCTGCCTGTCTCATTTCTTAGGTTTGTAACATCGTGGCTGGGCAGCGCTGCATTAAGAAGCTAACGGACAACCAGACTTCAACCATGATAAAGGCTACTGCTAGGTCGGCGCCAGACAGACAGGAGGAGATTAGTCGGCTGGTCAGTGGGGCTGAAGAGAAATGCATGTTCATGGGGGCCCTTGGTAGCATAGATACTTTACTACCCCGTGAGACCTTCCCTTGGGAGAACCCATCCTGGCGTTGCCTGGGACTCCATGGACTTTCGTGCTTCTAGCCTTGAGCTGCTCTGCCGCTCCTGTTCTTTCCCGTGTTACTCATGCCTCCTTCGTGTTTTACTCCTGCCACCATGCCACCGTTTGGCCTTCGCTTCCCTCCAGGGTTGCTTCTGGGGACTCAGAGGGTGAGCAGTGTGGGCTGTTGCCCCTTTCCTGAGATACCCTTCTTTGCCTTGCAGATGAAGAATGCCAGTTACAACCTAGATCCCTACATCCAGGAATTTGGAATCAAAGTGAAGGATGACATGACGGAGGTGACAGGGCGAGTGCTGCCGGCGCCCATCTTGCAGTACGGCGGCCGGGTGAGCAGGGTCAGGGCCAGACAACATCTCTGGGGTATAAGGGGTGGTTGGGTTGTATAGCCGGGGGCTTTTTACTCCCTACCCACCTGGCTTTACCGAAGCTCACCTGGACACCCCCTCTGCCTATCTCCAGAACCGGGCCATTGCCACACCCAACCAAGGTGTCTGGGACATGAGGGGGAAGCAGTTCTACAATGGAATTGAGATCAAAGTCTGGGCCATTGCCTGCTTCGCACCCCAAAAACAGTGCCGAGAAGAGGTGCTCAAGTAAGAAGGGCTGGTGTGGGGCTGGAAGGGTGGGAAGGACCCCAGCATTGCTTCTCTGCCATGTGCTCAGCTGTCAAGACTGATTTGTAGTCAGCTCTTTCTGTGTTTTATTTTAGCTCTACTGCTTCTTGGCTTTTTTTTTTTTTTTTTTTTTTTGGTGTTGGGTATCAAACCTCGGACCTCATAGACTTCAGTGAGGAGCCCTATCCATTATCAGAGGTGACAATTTTAGAGCCTGAGTTTCTAAGGGAGGCGTGAATTACTTTGCTATGATTATTATCAGCATTGAAATTACAATTTTTTTCTTGTAATAGTGAAGACTATAATGTTTATGCCAACGTATATAGATAACTAATTTTTATTCTTTTTTATTGCCACAAGAATAGGTGGTGATATTTTAATTTTCAAGAGATAAGGCTCAGAGAGGTTAAGTAGCTTGTTCAGAGTTTGAGTATCAAAGTGTCAGAGTTGGGATCAAATCAGAAAGTAGCTTTAAAGTGTTTGTTCCTAAAGAAACAAAAAGAACAAGCTTGTTGAGTGGTTCCATTGAGCTCTTATCTCCTATGAATGGAATTTGTTCAGTCAGGTCTAAGGAACCTAAATTAGGTGGCCGTCTGTACTGTCTTGCCTGAGGCTGGCCATAGTGAGAAAACCAAATGGCTGGAACAGGCTAGGGAAATAATGGCTTGAGTGAGTGAATGAATAAGTAAAGATGTTGCTGGCCCTTCTATTTTTAACCTGTGCTTACTATGCACGTTATTCTTGAACAATATTTTTATTGAGAAACCTTTAAAAAGTACTGCAAAGCTTACCCACTTGCATGTGTTCAGTGGTTTCTTCTGGTTTTGGATATAGAGCAGTGTCTGCCCTCTGGATGTGAGGAAGGTAAAGGTCAATTGAGTGGGACTTTTGAGTTGTGAAAAAGATACAGGAGATGAGTGCCCAGGTGGGTTTAGCCAACTGGGAGTCTTTCTAAGAATTAATTCTTGCAGCTTCTGATGGATCCAGTAACTCTAGAACCTGTTCTTGGCCCTTCTCCCCTCTCTGCTGTTCACAGGCTCATAGCCAACACTACCAACAATTGTAATTTCTCTCAAATACATTTTTTATGGTTGTTGTTGCCCCCTTTACTGTGCTCTTGGCCTGGCATTGGGGGGTGGGGGACTAGCCTGTGGCAAGGAAGGGCTAGCCTGTAATAATATTTGAAAGATTCCTTTGCCCTTTGTCTTTGTACTGTAATCATCTCATTGGTATTTCTGTTCCTTTATGCTTCTCCTCTCTCCCAAGTCCTTCCTTTCTTAGTTTTGTGTTTGTTTGTTTGCAGGCGTAGGGGAGAAGCAATCTGTTTTGGCCATTTGGGGAAGCAGAAACTGATTGATAAACCTAGAATCTCAGACTTGGAAGGAGTCCGTGTATTAGGCATTCCCTTCTTCCAGAGACCCCTAGATATAGGGAATAAGCATATGATTTGTGCATCTGGTTCAGTAGTACCCAGTAAGATATGTGATTCTACACTAAAGATAAAGACACTGAAGATGAAGATTTGTGAGACTTCAGCCACAATAGTGGATGAGATTGTTCAATAAGAATGTGCATAGTAAGCAGAGGTTAAAAAATAGCATTTCTGAGACAGGAGTAAATCTATTGAAAGTCTTTTTTTTTTTTGATACTGAGTCTTACTCTAGCTCAGGCTCAAAGCGGTCCTCAAGCGGACTCAAAGTGGTCCTCCTGCCTCAGCCTCCTGAGTGCTGGGATTACTTGTGTGTGTCACTATACTCAGCATATGTGGTGTTGTTATGAAATGTGTAACACATACTATGGTAATACATGGACAGGTTTTGATAGCTATACAGTAGTTGGATGTAGGTAGAGAAATTGGAAGAAAAATTGTTAGTAGTCTATTAAGGCCTCCTTGTGTTTACATGCTAGAGGGGCTGTGTTGTTTCTTTTTTCTTTCTTCTTTTTTCTTTTTTTTTTTTTTTTGAGACAGGGTCTTGCTCTGTAGCCCAGGCTGGTCCTAAACTCACTTTGGAGCCCAGGCTTAGCTTTGGCCTCAGACAGTCCTCCTGCCTAAGCCTCTTGAGTGCTGGAAGTGCTAAGACACGCCCAGTTTATGTGATGCTGGGAAATCAAACTCAGAGCATTGCACTTGCTAGGCAAGTGCTTTAACTGCTGTGCCATTCATGTTATATCTTTTTTATTTGAGTATTTATTTTGAAAAATAAAGTAGTGCCAAGAATAACAGCAAATAATTCACGTATTCAATAGCCAAAGTTTGTCATACTTATTTTGTCAAGTTTCAAAAATAAATGTTATTTAAAAATTTGACATTCCTTTATTTCCTATTTGAGTCCTATTCTTCCTTTCTGATGCAGCCCATAGGATGAGTTATAACCTTGCTAACCAATTTTTACTAATGTTTTGAACCTTTATTTTTTTGAATAAGCTTGATCTACAGGTGCATTAATAAATTGATAATGTACAACTTGGGAGTTTGTGTCCGTATGTATCCTGTTTGATCATTTTTTCTTTCCCTCTTAGTCTTTCTCCTATCCCCATTTTTATATTTTATATAAAATATTTTACACTGGCCCTGATGTCCAGGCATGTAATTCCAGTATTCTGGGAGCTTGAGGCAGGAAGATCGCAAGTTTGAGTCCAGCCTGGGCAACTTAGTGAGACCATACCTCAAAGTAAAAATTAAAGATGTGGGACTGTAGCTCAGTGTGAAGACCCTGGGTTCAGTTCCTAGTACTGCAAAAAAAAAAAAAAAAAAAAAAAAAAGAAAAAAGAAAAAAAAAGGTTTTATGTTTTCATAGCATGATGCTATACTTAGCATTCTTGTGTTTTTACTAAGTAGATGAGAAAGTACTTTTTTACCGAGCTATTATATTGGTATTTATGTGCTATATAGTAACAACTCCTAAAATACTCCTTTTATTATCTCTTTGTAGTTATTGCTTAATGTATAAGTTAATTATTGTGCTAGGGATTGGATCTGGGGATATGTACATGCTAGATAAGCGAATGCTTTTATTATGTTTTATTTTAAATGGGACTGAGGGGTTGAACCCAGTGTCTTCATACTGAGCCATACAGCCTTTTTTCAATTTTTAATTTTGAGATAAGATCTCACTAATTCACTAAGTTGCCCAGGTTGGATTGAATTTGCAATCCTCCTGCCTCAGCCTCCCAAGTACATGGGGCTACAAATATGTAATACCATAGTGGTTTTTTATTTATTTATTTATTTATTTATTTATTATGGTACTACAGATTGAGCCCAGATCCTTCACACTGAGCTGCATCCCCACCCTATTTTATTCTTGATTTTGAGAGTGACTACATTGCTAAGTTGCCCAGGCTGAGCTTGAACTTGTGATCTCTTGCCTCAGTCTTCAGATTCCTGAGATTATAGGACTTTGCCACTGGTTCTGGCTCCAGTGCTTTTAATTTAAATAGAATAGTTTTTGCAAATTAAATTGTTTGTTGCTTATTTCGATCAGTTTGTTTATATAGGTTGATATTTTAAAAACACTGCAAATGTACTGACTCTATTGGCTTTGTCTTCATATCTTTAAAGCCAAAGAAAAAAATTTTTTTAAATAATTGGCTCTTAGGCTTAAAAGAACCAGTAGGGGAGACCAGAACTCCTTTTTGCTGAGCATCTCCCTTCCTCCCGTCTTTTTTGAGACTTCTTTATTTTTCACATAAAGGCCTTATACTTAGGTGTCTGCCTGTTTCTTTTGGACAAGTAATGGAACATAGGTATTAGCTGTTTGAATCAGGCAGTGTGAGAACCCTGATAATACCCACAGGTCACTCCTTGGGGATCCTTCAGTGTTCTTTTTGTTAAACACATAGCAAGCTTTTTTTTTATTTTACTGAAGTGTAAATTTTTCCCCCAGTACTAGGAATTGAACCCAATGCCCTGTATATGCTAAGCAGGCAACTTAACATTGAGCCACTCCCTCACTTCCACCTTTGTTTTAAAGTTCTAAGACTTGAATTCACGTCCTTTTTATTGAGCTATATCCCAGCTCCCACCTCTCTTTTTTTTCTAAATTTTTGAAACAGAGTCTTGGTAAGTTACCTAGGCCGTTCTTGAGTTTGTGATCCACCTTCTTCAGCTCCTGAGAGGCTAAGGTGGTCAGTGTGTACCACCATGCCTGCCTTATAAATGCCTCTCCTTGTGCTCAGTACCTATGATGGAGGCATTTAATTAGTATTAAAGTGGAACTTACTAACTCCTGTCATGACTGTGCTTGTGCTACAGGAACTTCACAGACCAGCTGCGGAAGATTTCCAAGGATGCAGGGATGCCCATCCAGGGCCAGCCATGTTTCTGCAAATATGCACAGGGGGCAGACAGCGTGGAGCCCATGTTCCGGCATCTTAAGAACACCTACTCAGGGCTGCAGCTCATTATTGTCATCCTGCCAGGGAAGACACCTGTGTATGGTACAGTTCCCTTGGGAAACTGATAATGACAATAGGACTCTCCCCAGGGTAGCTGCCTAGGGGCTTTTATGGAGAAGTCAGTGGAAACTTTTAGTTTAGTCCAAAGGGCTAAGGGAAATATCAGCCTATATGAGCCATTGAGATGCCCCAGATTTTACATACCTGCTCACACTGCTTCTGGGTAGTGTGGCGTCTTCTGTGTGCGAATCTTTCTGCTAGGCTAAGGTGGCCAGAAAAGAGATACATGTCTGTGGAGATTCCTGTCCTTAGGAGTGTGTTGTTTATTAGAATACTAGGCAGCCCATGCAGAATCTGTGCTGGTTCTGCTACTGTTCTTGTTGCCTGGTCAAGAGTTGTATTTTTTTGAGCGTTTCCCCTCTTTTCCTCTCTTTTTTCAAATAGGAATGACTATGTATGTTTCTGTCTCAGTACTTTTCTCTTATTCCATTTTCTCTCTGCACCCGTGCTTCAAAGAAGTGGTACCCTTCTTTCTTTGCCCAACTCCTCTCTGTTCTTGCTCCCCTCCAATCCTGCTTTGCTTCTAACCTTTCAGCCTTCAAGCATATTCATTCACATCTCCATTCTAGAGCACATTACTACAGTCTTGCCATCTCTTCTGAGTTTTGTCCTCCTACTTCTATTTTTCATTAAGCCTTTTGAAGGAGTTTTCTGTGCTGGTGTGCTCACCCACCACTTACTCTTTAGTTTCTGCATCTGTCTCTTAGTCTTCTCTGCAGACAGTCACCACTTACCTTTCGCAGGTCTCTTCTTTTGACTTCCGGCTATTTCCTCATTTTTGTCATTATCAAGAATGCTTGGTATTCTCCAGGTTTCTGTCCTCTGCCTTCTCTGTCTTTATTCTCATTCCAGTTGCCTTGGTCATCACCTGTTGTAAGTTACAGTATTAAAATTTTAACCATCCATGGACTTTCTATAGCTCCCATCTGCCCCTTTGGCCTCTCTTCTGCAAGGTCACTGATTGCCTATCTTTTTGTCAAACCTTCCGTGAATGAGTTACTAGAGTAAGTTTTTTTATGACCAAAAACAAAAGCCCACAGCACTTCATTGGTCTACGCTACTGTGAAAAGGGTTTTCAGGCCCTCATCATAATGTGACCATGTCAGTCATATTTTGCACTGTTCACTTGCCACATATACTAGAGAGGTGGCTAGTTCTAGAATTAGAACTGAATTCTAAATGTCTAAATTTAGACCAGTTGTCTTAATCAACTGGGTTAGACAGATTATCTGACTTTTCTGAGCCTTATGAATTAGGTATATAAAAAGTTGTGTTTAGCAGAGTGGCTGGCACCTAACAGACACTTTAGAAGTGTTCATTTGTATGCTTTCTACTCTGGATTTGGTCACATTATTTTGCATTTAGAGTATCTGGCATTCTTGTTTCCTATCTTGCTCTTAAAAGTCCCTTCCTCTTTCACAAACTGCTTTAAGTGCTGCTTATTCCTTATTCTTACCATTTCACCTAGAAAATGAGCTTGTCTTTCTGGATTCCTGTGACTTATCAAGCTGTTGATCAGCTACCGCCTTCTTTGATTTTATTTTGCACATGGCATAGGTCTGACTCTACTCTGAGTTCTTCTTCTTGTTGCCTCCTTCACATACACAGTAAGGTACAGTCTTCCGCTGATAAGGAATAATTCCTTGTGGGAGGAAGTTAACTTATCTCCACTTTGTGTCTCTTGAGGCTTAAGTTGATGACACTTACATGGAAAATGAGTAATTTTTAGGAGAAATTCCTTGAGTAAGTGTCCATATTTCTGATTCCCTACATTACAGGAGAAACTGGTGTTTTGGCTTTTCTGCCAAATATAATATAGCCTGCTGGGGAAGAAGTACTTAGAATTTCCCCTTCTTTGGGCTTGTTTGGTAATGTTACACTTCTTCCTAGCCTCATACCTTTATAAGGAGATTGCATTTCTTCCATTTATATACATTTCCTTGGTTAAACTACCTGGATGGTGGTGTCATCTGCTTAGGAATTAAGCCAGCAGATAAAAGTAGTCTGATTGTTCTAAGATCCCTAAGCTTCCTTCATACCTTGTGATGATCAAATCAAGGTTCTGTTAGGATTGTGAGTGTACAGCCACATCGAACATTGTGAGTGGAGGACAGTGTCAAATATGCGTGGTTCTGATCTGGTGCTGGATGTATCCTGTTTTAAGTGTGTTTAAGTCTTTTCTTTATGCAAGGATGATACTATTGACCTTTTTTAAAAATGTAAACTTCTTACTGAATTATAATATATGTAACATCTACATACAGGATTATAGGAATACATGTATCTATAGAAATAGAATAATACATATAGGAACTGTTAAAATTTTTATTTCTTTCTTTCTTTTATTTATTTGTAGTACTGAGTACTAAGCCCACGGACTTTCTGCTGAATACATGCCTAGCTTTTATCTTTTTATTTTTGAGACGGGGCCTTGTTAGGTCACTGAATTAGCTGGTAATTATCAAACTTGTAGTCCTCCTGCCTCTGCCTCTCAGAGTGCTGGGATTACAGAGGTGTGCGCCATCATACCCATTTTCCATACAAAAATCTTAAGTGTTCAATTCGGTGAAGTTCTACATTGTTCTAACAGTATAACCAGAACCTAACAGAGCGTTACTAGCATTCAGCCACTGGTCAGTACAACATGTCCTCACCACTACTAGTGGTGAGCACTAGTCTGATTTTAACACCATAGATAGTTGTGTCTATTTTTTGTTGTTTTGATTTGTTTTGTTTTTGAGACAGGGTCTCAATCTGTAGTCCCTGTTGGTTCTGAGCTCACTATGTAGCCCAAACTGACCTCAAGCTCAGGGCAATCCTCTGTCTAAGCCTCCTGAGTGCTAAGATTACAGGTGTGGGCCATCATGCCCAGCTTATATGGTGCTGGGGAATCGAACTCAGGTACTGAGCACTTGTTGGTCAAATGCTTTAACCTCTGAGCTATTCCTCCAACCAGTTGTGTCTGTGTACTTTATATAAATAGAATCTTATTCTATGTACTTTTGTGTGTGCCTGGATTCTTTCATTATTCCGTTTATGAGATTCATCCATGTTGTGTGTGTTGTGTCTAGCTGCAGTTTGTTATAAGTTTTAAGTTTTTCCATCATATGACTATATTGCATTTTATGTTTGTATACCCATTCTACTGTTAATGCACGTGTGTGGATTATTCTCAGTTTTTAATTGTTATAAAAAATGTTATACATATCCTTTAAATAGATGTGTCTATTTCTGTTGAGTGTATATCTGGAAGTGGATTTTAAGCATACTAATTAATACTTCCACTAACTTCATCCAGTAGTTCTAGATGTTTCACATCTTTACCAAATTTGTCATATTATTTATATATATGTAAGTGTGTCTTTGTTTATATATTTTTGAGACAGGGTCTCGCTCTAGTCTGGACTGGTTCTAAACTCATTATGTAACCCAGGCTGCCCTCAAACTTACAGCAGTCCTCCTGCCTCAGCCTCCTGAGTCCTGGGATTATAGGCATGTGCTGCCACAACCAGCTTATGAGAAATCGGACTCAGTCTTGTGCAAGCACTGTAACCACAGTACTATTCTTTCAGCTCCCGCTCACCTTTCTATATATTGACTTAATTGCCTTATCCTTATGGATTTGTAGGTGTTCTTTATAATTTCTTGTTGAATATATATTTGTGTTATGCATATATTCTGTGACTTGCCTAATTTTCTTAATAGTACTTTGTTGAATAGAACTTAAAAGTTTTAATGTAATCTAATTTACCAATATTTTGCCTGCCACCTTCTCTGTGTTCTGCTAAAGAAATCTCAGGATTACAAAGCTCTACCAGATGAACCTTAGAATAAATAAATTCAGCAGAATAACAGGATACAAAATTAATATGCAGAAGTCAGGTGTTCCTTACACCAATGTTAATCACACTCAGAAAGAAATTAGGGAAGTAATCTCTTTTGTGTTAGCTTCAAAAAAATTTTGAATACTTGGGAATTAACCTAACCCAGAAAATGAAAGACCTTTGTAGTGAAAATTATAGTATTCTGAAGAATGAGAAAATGGAAAGGCATCTCCTGTTCCTGATTAAGTAGAACAAATGTTATCAAAATAGGAATATTGCAAAAAATGATAGTAAATTTAATGCAATTCCAGTGAAAATAACAGTATTCTTCACAGAGCTAGGAAAAAACCCCCACTAAAATCCATATAGATTCAGAAGCGACTCAGAATAGCCAAAGCGGTTCTGAGGAACAAGAATAAAACAGGAGTCATTTCCATCCTAGATGGTGAGTTACACTTTAAAGCTACAGTGAAAAAAACAGCATGGGCTTGGCATAAAAGTAAACATGTTGACCTGTAGCATAGAATTAAGGATGCAGAAAGAACCTTTAGCCATTTGAGTTACA
Source organism: Ctenodactylus gundi (assembly GCA_004027205.1). Lineage (NCBI taxonomy): Eukaryota > Metazoa > Chordata > Mammalia > Rodentia > Ctenodactylidae > Ctenodactylus > Ctenodactylus gundi. Next base: position 162,445 of record PVKB01000760.1, on the reverse strand, counting down.
ATAAAAAGGATCAAAAACATATGCTGGAGAAAAATAACCTCTTTAGCAAGTGATGCTAGGCCTGTTGTGGTGTACGCCTGTAATCCCAGCAATTGGGAGCCTGTGGTGGGGGGATTGCCGTGAGTTCAAGGCCAGCCTGGATTACATAGTGAGTTTAGGACCAGTCTGAATTTAGAGCAAAACTCTCCAAAAAAAAAAAAAAAAAAAAGGGCTGGGAAAACTGGGTATCCATATAAAGATATGAAGTAGAATTAACCTAGATCCATCTCTCACCCTGTACTAAAATAAAAATGGGTTAAGAACTACATATAAAAACAAAAACACTGAATCTGCTAAAAGATAAGATAGGTAAAACTCCTAAAGACATATGCATAAACAAGGACTCTGAAAAAAACCCTGTTTGTACAAGAAATAATATTAGGAATCAACAATGGGATTATATAAATAGAAAATTTTTGCACAGCAAAGGATACAACCAGCATAACAGATACAACAAGAACTCGGGAAAAATTAGACCTTAAACCAGGGCTGGTGGCACATACCTCTGCTCTGTTAGGCTGAGGCAGGAGGATCACAAGTTTGAGTCCAACCTGGGCAACTTAGGAAGGCCCTGTCTCAAAAAAAGGATGGGAGATCTAGCTTAGTATGAAAGCTCTGATTTTAAGCCCAGTACTGGGGGAACAAATTAGACTTTCGTCAAAAATAAAAGAATAAAAGAACTGGCAATTAAAATGGAGTAGACATTTCTCCAAAGAAGTACAAGTAGCTGATGAATGCATGCAAAAATGATTAGCCTTTTTGGCCATTAGAGAAATGTATATCAGGATGACTCTGGGTTTTCATCTTACTCCATTAAGAATGGCTGCCATCAAGAACTCAGAAAACTATGTGAGGTTATAAATGAAAAGGAATCTTTCTACATTGGTGATGGGAAAATAAACTTAGATATTCACAGTGTAAATCAGTGTGGAAATTTCTCACAAAACTAAAAATAGAAATTTTGTTTGCCTCAGCTATACCTTTTGTAGGTATCTTCCCAAAGGAGTTAAGGACATCATCTTACACTGATACTTGGATAACCATGATTATAGCAGCACAATTTATAATAGGTAAATTTTGGGAATAGCCTTTATGCCATCAACAGATGAGTGGATAAATAAAATGTGTGTGTATATACAGTGGAATACTATTCAGCCATAAAGAAAGATAAGTTTGAGAAATTTATATGAAAATGGCTGCATCTTGAGACCATAGTGCACGAGATAGGAGTAGTCACACCGCTCCTTTTATTTGACAAACCCAAAATGTAAGTAATTTAAAGAGCAAAATAGATGATAAGAAACAGGGAGATAGACTTTGAGGAGATAAAAACAGGATATGGGATGAAGAGAATGGAGAGAATGGACAGGGAAATGAAAATGATTATGATATAATATGTATCAATTCCCTGAGATGATTGAATATATCACAAACATACACCAATAATATGTATGTTTTTTTGAGACAGAGGCTGGCCTTGGACTCAGGACAACCCGCCTGTCTCAGCCACCTGAATGCTGGGATTATAGGCGTGCAACACCACTCCCAGCTTTATGTGGTGCTGGGGAATCAAACTTGGGTACTTGGTGCTTGTCTTTGTGTTTGCTAGACTAGCACTTCAACCACTGAGCCATTCCTCCAGCCCCAATAAAAATTTTAAAAAGAAACTTCAAGATTACAGTGACACCATTTTTGTATTTTCTTAATGATTGTTGTTTTAAGCCTTTCTCATTTAGGACTGACATGTCTCTAAACAGAGTGGAAACTGTTGCTCTTATGTCCCTGACCGTAGCCCCACTGTCCCACTGTCGCAGAGCTTGGAATCTGAGCCTCATCCTCACACTTTAGAATCAGCAGGGTCCGGGGTAAAGCAGGTGCAGAAAATAGTTGACCTCTGTAAGATTTTCTTCCTTTGAAGCTTTAGCTCCTACTGGCTCTCTACTGCCTTCAAAAATGTGATTTCTGTAGTATTTTACCTGGCTTTTCTGAACATTCTCTCAAACGGGACAGATTTCCCATTAATATTCCATCTTTCTTGGAAGTAGAACTGATTTCTTGGGTCCCTAAATATGTTCCAGTCTCTCCCATTGAAAATATACCAAACCCCTCCTTGCCTCCACCATAGTTTTGCCACTCTATATTTTTCATTTTGATATCATTAAATCTAAGGGTGTTCCTGGTTCTAATTCAGTGTTTTCTCTTCGCTGCTTTTGGCTTTGTTGATTACTTGTTCTTTGAAATCCTCTCTTCCCTTGGCATTCATGATACATTTTCTCAGTCTTCCCAGAGCTTTGTGGCTTTTTCTCCTGTGTAGACTCATCTACCTATTTTCCAAGTACTGGGAGTTCCTCGAGATTCAGTGCTAAGCCCTCTTGCCACTCCTCCCCCCCTCCTCTGGGATCTTACTGAGATCGTGCCTTCAGTTATCTATGTCCAAATTTAGCACAGATTTCCATTTCCATTTATCTTGAGTTTCTGCCCACCATATCCATTATTCTAGTCGATATCCTTAATACAGTGACCAAAGAAAACATTTCAGAATCAAAAATGTCTCTAAAAGAACTTGTGATCTGTTCATTTCTGTTAGAAAAGCTAGATAGTTAAAAACCTTCTATGAAACCTTTTTCTTACTCATATATCTAGTCTGAATTCTGCAACTCATCTCAGCAACTCAGCTACCTTTTTTTTTTTTTAAATTAAAACATTCTGTAAGGCTTTGGATTTGATTCCCAAGCACCACATAAAGCTGGACATGGTGGCACACGTCTGTAATTGCAGCACTTGAGAAGCTGAGGCAGGAGGATTGCCATAAGTCCAAGGCTAGCCTGAGCACATAGTGAGTTCAGGACCAGCCCGCGCTGTAGAATGAGACCCTGTTTTTTTTTTTTTTTTTTTAAATGTTTTTCTTTTGGTGCTGGGGATTGAATCCGGAGTTCTGTGTATGCCAAGCACATGCTATACCATTGAGCTACCTACTCAGCCTCTTAACTGCCTTTTTAATGTAAGCTGCCCTCATTTCTTTCACAGATCATACTGAGAACCACTTTCAGGTTCGGGGGTTCTTTTTAACAACATGCTTTCTCATAAGGCCATATGGCCTTATGCTTTTTTTTTTTAATACACCTTGTTCTGTCCTAGAGAGTTCATTTCTGTATGGTGTTCCCTCTGCCTGGAATGCTCTCTCAGACCTGTCCTCCCCTTTAAGCCGTTTGGTGCCTTTAGATGTCAGTTTTAGCATAACTTACTCAAGAAAATGTACCTAACTACGCTGTTACCCCATTGAATGCCATAGCTCCATGCTGTTTTTTGTTGTAGCATATTATTGGTGGTGTAATTTTCATGTTACTCTAAATAGTAAGCACTGTAAGAGTTGGTACCTTGTACGTTTCTGGGCATCACTGTTCCCCAGCACTTTGTATACAGCCTCGCATTTAGTAGACATTCAGTAAACATTTGCTGATTGCACTAATGAGTTTCTCTTCCTGCAGCTGAAGTGAAACGTGTTGGAGACACTCTCTTGGGAATGGCAACACAGTGTGTGCAGGTGAAGAATGTGGTCAAGACCTCGCCTCAGACTCTTTCCAACCTCTGCCTCAAGATTAATGTCAAACTTGGTGGCATTAACAACATCCTAGTCCCACACCAGCGGTATGAGCTCTATTGTCCACTTACTCTTGTAAAGGTACTGGACCATGGCCAGGCAGAGTGAATCAAACACAAGAGGGAAAAGACCAAAGTGGGTGCTGGATGGTACCTGGCAAAGGAGACCCAATTCCTCACCATTTTGTTTTCTCTTTGCTCAGCTCTGCTGTCTTTCAACAGCCAGTGATATTCTTGGGAGCAGATGTTACACACCCCCCCGCAGGAGATGGGAAGAAACCTTCTATTACAGCAGTGAGTAGTACTTTCTAGATTCCTCGGTCAGATTCTCCTCGTGGGACTGAAGGCATGGTCCAGTAGTTAAAGTGCTTGCCTTGCAAAATGTAAGATCCTGAATTCATTTCTCCAGCGCCACATAAGCTGGGTGTACTGGTATGTGTCTGTAATCCCGGCACTCTGGAGGCTGGGACAGAAGGGTTGCTTTGAGGTCGAGGCCAGCCAAGAATTCAGAGTGAGACCCTGTTCCAAAAAAGAGTCTTTTCATACCTTGCAATTCAAGGCTGCACATAATTTCTTTCCTTTAGCCTTGGCTCTTGAACATTCATAAGATATTCTTAGCTTACCCAACCCATTACCTGTAAAGCTAACTCTTTCTAGTATCTTTTTTTGAGGGAAAAATAGAATATAAACTATGGCCAGAAACCTTGGTTTCCATCACTATTGGTCTGCATTTGAATTTTTCTCTTTCCATCCTATGCTTTGAATCTAGGGGAGTGACTGTCTTAAAAAAGATTTCTCTGAAGTCGAGTTAGATGCTAGGACTGTGCTTTCCTATGTTCACCACCACCCTAATCTAATCCTAATCGAATCCATTTTATAGATTAGGTGTTTCTCCAGTCTCTTCTCCTTGTCTTTTCTTTTTTTTCTGTCATTTTATTTCCCCCCTTGAGGCTGAGTCTTGCTACATAGTTCGGGTGGTCCTGAACTCACCCTGTAGCCCATGCTGGCCTCAAACAACATCCTCCTCCTTCAGCCTCCTGAATGCTGGGATTACAGCATACATGCTGAACTGTGTCACCATGCCTGGCTTATTTGGTCCTAGGGAATTAAACTCAGGGTCTTGCCCTTATTATGACTACTATTATTGGACACATGTATGCCATGAGTTGTGCTAAAAACTTGTTTAATTTCATTATTACAGTTATACTGTGAAATATTTTATTCATTCCCATTTGACAGATGAGGAAACTGAGTTAGAAAGTGCTGTAACTACTAAGCTATGCCCCTTTCCTGTGTTTTCTGTGCCCTGTCCCATACATTTACATTCACCAGGCATATTAGTCTCATAATGTAAATACAGATAAATCCTCTAATATGCTTACCCCAGTTTTCCGTGTGGCCATCCCTTCTAGGCTGTAGTCATTGTCCCCTGTGAAAATGACATTACTCCCATTAACTATAAGACCATTGTCAACCATGGTCATGTCATGGTTCCTGGGTAGGTGAGCACTTCAGTGGGGGAAAAAAAGAAAGAAACTTGGCCCAGATGAAATTATTATTTGGTTTAGTAGTGCCTTGTATTTACATATGCCTATGCAAGGGCAAGAGCTAGGTTCTTTATATATGGCAGTAGCTCTGCGGACAGGCATTCTTACCAGATGGATGAAAATTCTGCATCCATGGTATAGTGGATTGAAACAGGCCCTGTTCCTTTGATTGTGCAGTTTTCTTTTTCTTTTCTTTTTGAGACAGGGTCTCTCACTTGATAACCCAGGCTGGTCCTGAATTCATGGCAGTCCTTTTGTCTCAGCTCCCAAGTGCTGGGATTACATGCATGTGCTACCACATCCATGTTACGTGGTGTGGGGCAGAGTGGGGATCGAACTCGGATACTTAGTGCTTGCTAGGCAAGCACTTTAACCACAGAGCCAATTTCAGCGATTGTGCAGTGTTCTTGCTTAAAGCCTTTCCCTAAACACACAGCTGACAGTGAGGGAGGATAATAGCCTGGAGGCTGATCTTTTCTCTTTTTCTGTCTGTCTGGTTTTTTGTTGTTGTTGTTGACACTGGGAATTAATCTGGGAGTCTTCACATTGAGCTGTATCTCCAGATACAGAGATAGGGTCTCAGTAAGTTGCTAAGTTGCCCATGATCCTTTCTCTTTGATTGTTAGGTAGTAGGCAGTATGGATGCTCATCCTAGCCGGTACTGTGCTACTGTGCGGGTCCAGCGACCTCGGCAGGAGATCATTGAAGATTTGTCCTACATGGTGCGAGAGCTCCTCATCCAGTTCTATAAGTCTACCCGCTTCAAGCCTACCCGCATCATCTTCTATCGGGATGGAGTCCCTGAAGGCCAGCTCCCTCAGGTAGGACCCGCAGTAGGTGGAGAAAATCTTCATGTTAAGGTCAGAGGGCTGGGTGCTCCCACCTTTTCAGAGCTATCAGCTCTGGGGGGTGTGCCACTTCTTAAGGAGCTTTGCTGAGTGGGCTAGGCTTGGGGGCTGGGTTCGTAATTGTGGGTAGAGTTTCTCAGCATTTACAGACTTTTTTTGGTAGGAAAAAGCCCTCAGGCCTTATTTACTTTCTAGTTAGCTTATGTTGAAGACTGTTTAGATGAGCGGGTCTCATTTTTATTTTCCCTTGCTACTCTTGGGACCTGTGGTTCTTAAATGTTAGCATACATAGTATCACCTGGTGAGCTTGTTAAAACAGTTTGAAGGGCTCCAGAGATGGCTGATGTCACACCCTGAGCTGTATGGTCCAGTCTGGCCAAGGCAACTGTCATATTAGGGGTGAGTTTAATTAAATATCTTTCCACATATAGAAAGCTGATTTTGAAGTGAATGATTTTGTATGGTCACAAATGATGTCATAAATAACCAAAGGGCCCTTGGAAGAAAAAACAGTTCCCCACCCCTGCTTCAGCATTTTTTTTTTTTTCAATGCATCTAGGATGCAGCCTTACAACTTACAATTTTGACAAGTTCCTAGATGCTGCTGCTGCTGCTGCTGGGCCTGAGACCACACTAGGAGAACCACTGTTGTTGACTCACCTTCATGATGTTCTTCTTACTTATTCTCACTGCCAAGCTTTCATATTCTCTTATTTAACCTACTATACTGAACTCTTCTCATTGACTACCTTTTTTTTTTGTTGTTAAATTTTTGTTTTTAACTGCTGAAGATCAAACCCACACTCGTACATGATAGGCAAACACTGTACCACTAAGATACACCCTTAGCCCTGGAAAACTGTTTAATAGTATTATGACTTCTGTATATTGGACACAAATGTGTCAAGAGTTGTGCTGAACACTTTGTTTTATTTCAGTATTATAGTTATGTGGTAAAATATTTTATTATTCGTATTTGACAGATGAGGAAACTGAGGTTTGAATATATAAAATGAGGGGTTGGGGCGTAAAGCTCAGTGGTTAAAACACTTGCGTAACAAATGCAAAGCCCTGAGTTTAATTCCCCAATACCATATAAGCTAGGTGTGGTGGCACACTCCTGTAATCCCAGCAGTTGGGAGGCTGAGGCAAGAGGATTGCCATGTGTTCCGTGTTTGAGGCTAGCCCAGGTTACATAATGAGATCAGGACCAATCTGGAGTACAGAGTAAGACTCTGTCTCGGTTGAAGGAATAGCTCAGTGGCTAAAGTGCTTGCCTAGCAAGCTCAAGGCCCTTAGTTCAATTCCCCAGCACTACATAAACTGGGTATGGAGGCATGTGCCTACAATCCCAACATTCAAGCTGAGGCAGGAGGATTGCCCTTAGTTTGAGGCCCGCTTGGGGTACATAGTGAGTTCAGGACCAGCCTCAATTACAGAGCAGGACCCTGTCTCAAAGAAAAAAAAAAGAAAATATTAAGTGATTCTTCATTGTCACTTAAGCTAGTAATTGACAGAACTTGAATTCAGATACATGTGGTCTTATTCTAAAATGTATGTTGTTACCCACCATGCTCAGTTTCTCTAGGTCTCTCTTATTTCCTAGAGTACCAGCCAAGTTTATCATACCCTTTCGCTATTCAGAAATGTCTAGTGGCTTCACATAGCCTTGGGTTAAAATAGAGCTGCTTACCAAAAATATTAAAATAAATCTCTATTAAGCTTTCTATACTTTATCTTCAACATCTCATTGGCTTTGTGAGGCAATTTTTATTAGTAACATTAGTAGATGTAGAGAAATTGGGCCATAGGGGAGTTAAATAATGAAGGTAATACAGCTATATAGTTTGTGGACTCCAAATTCTGTTATTTTCTACTGTGCAAGTTTTGTTGCAGAGGAGGGTGCTACTGAGGGTTGAGCCCTGGGCCTCACGTATACCAAGCATATGATCTATCACTGATTTACACGTCTAATCCTTGCTGTGAGTTTTTACATCCTTTGTCTGACATCCATGGCCATAGGCAGTTTTTGCCTATGATTATTGACCTGTGGTAGCTTGTTTTTAGTTAGTCTGTTTTTCTGTAATTGTGCTTCTTTGTAGGCCTGAGTTCATCTATTCCCTCGATACCCATTCAGAAAATACATATCTGCTCTTGTGTGATGGTTCTAACCCTGTCTGCTCTTAGAGCTTACAGGCAAATTCCCATTTTCTTGTTCCTGAAATTGCTTTTAACTTTAGACATTGGGACTTAGTGATTATTTCCCCCCATGGTGGTCATTGGAGATCCACCAGAGACCTTCTTCACACTCACCTGCATCCCCAGCCCATTTTTTATTTTTGATTTTGAAACAGGATCTTCCTAAGTTGCTCTTTGTCCAGGCTGGACTCAAACTTGTGATCCTTCTGCCTCAGCCTCTCAGAGTGCTGCAATTACAGGCCTGTCCCACCAGACCTCAAGGATTTTAATGATTTCTAAGTGAATTTTGGTTTCGGTTTGTTAGATCTTTTTATGCGTAGGAACAATACTCTCATCTGAGGCCAAGGCTCTCAGCCAAGGTATTACAGGAACATAGGTGGGGAACTGGATAGAAGGTGGTTTGGGGCAGGAAAGGTCTGTCATTTCTAATTGATAAGCATCGGCTTATAAAGGGAGACTGAACAAAAGCCATCTTGCAAGTAAGAAGGTGTGTAAACTCAAGGGTCTATGTGTCTTTGTCTCTTCTCATTTTGTGTCTAGATCCTCCACTATGAGCTGCTGGCCATTCGTGATGCCTGCATCAAATTGGAAAAGGACTACCAGCCTGGGATCACTTATATTGTGGTGCAGAAACGCCATCACACCCGCCTTTTTTGTGCTGACAAGAATGAGCGAGTGAGTGAGGAATTGAAGAGACCACCAGTACCCTCATTATCTTTCCCTTGTCTTAATAGGGAAGAAGCCCTTGAGATAAAGAGTGGGGATTTAGTCCTTGTCCTGTGCATTCCTCCTTGCTCCTTCCTTTCCTCTAACTCTTGTGATCCGTCTTCTGCCACCACCTTCCCTAGCGTCCCCTTTCCTCCCCTCCTTCCCTTATACTTCCTCTCCCTCCTCCTAGCTCCCTGGCCTAACCCTATATATAGACCAGCTCCCAGAGAAGGGAAAGGGAACTACCATTTATTGAACTTCTCCTATGTGCCAGACACTGTACAAGGCGTCTTCCTCACAGCAACCCTGTGAGGTAGGTACCATTATTATCTCCAGTTTAACCTCTAAAAGGTTAAGTGACTTACTAAGACCACACAGTTAGTAAATGGCAAAACCAAGAGTTGAACACAAGTCTGCTTGACTTTAGAAGCCTGTCATTTCAAAACTTAGTACCCTCTGGGAATAGTAAATTCTTTCTATGCTCTTGGGATTTTGGTGGAGTCAGAATTCAACCTGAGCCCTAGTTAGGGCCATGCAGGTCTTGGGATCTTGGTTGTGTTTTATCTCTGTACAGATTGGGAAGAGTGGTAACATCCCTGCTGGGACCACTGTGGACACCAACATCACCCACCCATTTGAGTTTGACTTCTATCTCTGCAGCCATGCAGGCATCCAGGTAGCTGGCCTGTGTTTTGGGTCTTCCATTGGATCAAATATTAGTTGGTCATTCCCACTGCCTGTAGAGTTATGTGAATCTTCACTGAGTCATATCCAAATCAGGACTGTTCTCTTAATGAGCCTTAAGTGTACATGCATATTGCTCATAAGAATTGTACATTGGTGGTTTTGTGTCTCACTGTTGATGGGTGGGTCATCCAGCCTAGCCTATTATTGTTAACCATCCCTCTCTGCCCAACCTGGAGCCCCTCACCTCCTTTCTTCCTAGGGCACCAGCCGACCATCCCATTACTATGTCCTTTGGGATGACAACCGTTTCACAGCGGATGAGCTCCAGATCTTAACATACCAGCTGTGTCACACTTATGTACGATGCACACGTTCCGTCTCTATCCCAGCACCAGCTTACTATGCCCGCCTGGTGGCTTTCCGGGCGCGATACCACTTGGTGGACAAGGAGCATGACAGGTGAGGCCTGAAATCTGACAAACTGATCTCCTCCCCTCCTTTTCCCTCCTCTACTGTGAAACTGGGGAGTCAAGTCCAGGGCCTTCACACTTAGCTACATCCCCAGCTTATTTTTGATTTTTTAAATTTTGAGGCAGAGTCTCATTAAGTCACTAAGTTGCCCAGGTTAAGCTCAAGCTTGTGATTCTCCTGCCTTAGCCTTCCAGAGTACTGGGATTACAGGCCTGCATTTCCAGGCCTGGCTGAGGCAGGCATTCTTTTTGCTTTAGCTTGCTCCACCAGACCTTCTCAGCTTTCCTTGAGGTGCTATTTAGTTTGATGTTTTGGAATTTATCTGCCTAGAATGGATTGACGTTTTCTCTGAAATTGATCTGGGAAGCATTGGGATCATAGCTTACCTGGCCTGGGTTTGGTTTTTCAGCGTCATATAAACTGGGTGTGGTGGTTCACACCTGTAATCCCAGAGCTCAAGAGGCTGAGGAAGGAGGATTACCAGGAGCTCAAGCCCAGGCTCAGCTACATAATGAGTTCAGGACCATCCTGTACTATAGAACAGAGACCCTGTCTGGGAAAAGTATGGGAATTGGCACCCCATGGTTGGGTAAGGAAGTTAGCCAGAGTTCATCTCACCAGAAAGGACATGTTTTATGTTTTCCTTTTTAGTGGAGAAGGGAGCCACATATCGGGGCAGAGCAATGGGCGGGATCCCCAGGCCCTGGCCAAAGCCGTGCAGGTTCACCAGGACACTCTGCGCACCATGTACTTCGCTTGAAGGCAGAACGCTGTTACCTCACTGGATAGAAGAAAGCTTTCCAAGCCCCAGGAGCTGTGCTGCCCAAATCCAGAGGAAGCAAGAAGGGAGGTGGGGTAGGGAGGAATACAGGAGGCCTTGTTTCTTTTTTACAGAAGAGGCATAAGGGTAGGGAACAGGGCCAGTAAGACAGACCACCAGCCAGAAATCTCTGATGTCAACCTCATGCCCTTCATCCCTCACCCCACCTTGTCTAATCTGGCCCTGACTCCACTGGACCAAGAGGGGTTAGCACTGATGCCCACCATCCACACAGGTGTCTCATGTGACTCATAATGCTAAAGACTCATGCTTGACAGCTTGGTAAGGTTGGCTCTGCAGCCCCGTGGATAAAAGCTGGTAGGTTTGGGTTTGATACTTTAGATGGGACAGTGAGGGGCTTGAGAAAGTAGGTGGGAGGAGGGAAGGATTTTTTAGGAGCCTTAATCAGAAAAGGTCTAGATTTGTTTAAGAAGAAAAATGAAACCAGACCCAGATCAATATTTTAGAATACTAGATGTTTTCATGGGTTCAGAATCCAGTTTGTAGGAAGATTTTTAATGCTAATGGTTTTGGTTGCTCCTCCCCCAGCTGCTGCCCTTTCCCCCATACACCCTCACTCCATTCTCCCACATTTTCTGCTTCCTTGACAGATTTCCAGCCCCCTAGTAACACTTAAGGCACTATGGCACTTAGCTCTGAAGTGACACGACCCTGTCTTCCTTCCGCCTGCTGGTGGGTAACCAGTGCCTTCCCTGTAATGGTAATGCTGCAGAACTGCAACCTTTTGTACCTTTATTTGGGGGTGGGGGTGGGGGTAGGAGAGGAGGTAGGTAGGGAAGAATATCCCAAACTTGGCAAACCTCCAGCCAGAATGCCAGCTATTTTGCATTTGAAGGAATTGACTTCCACATTCATTGAGCTTTTTAAAAGATCACAACCTCAAGATGGTAAAAATCCATTGACATTTGCACTTTCAGACGTGACAAGTCTCTGAGCTGCTGAGATGACTGGCCTCTGGCCTTTACACTTTGCCTCCTTTTTTCCCTTGTCCCCAAGCCTCCCACTGTGCCAGGTCTGGAGTTATTTTTCATAGCATTTCTCACTTTTGGGTTCTTTTTCTCCCCTGATGCTCAAGTCTCTTGTGTTTCAATAATTTCTTAACTGGGGTGTCTTATAACAGAAGATCCTTAGATCTAAAATAAGGAAAAAAACCTGAAACATTATTTTTATACCATAACTTGAGTCTATTGCCAAAATCTGGAAATCCCTCTCGTGTCTGATGAGTTTACATCCTGGAAATATTGAGCCATCAGAAGGAACTGTGTACTGACGTGTTCTCTGGCTGGCTAGGAAAGGGTGGTTGTCTCCCCAAGTTGTAGCTCAGGCTCTCTCCTTCCTCTGCAGGTAATACCTTTTTCTTGCTACCGGCTCCTTCCTCTGCGCTGTCCTGCACTCTTTCCTGCAAGTGCATCTTTCTTCCTCTGGACTAGACTGTCCTTTGACCCTTTGACTCATCCCAAATTCTAGCATGTCCCATGGGCAGGCTGGGGAATTTTGCTGCTCCTTATTGCTTCTGTTTACACAAATGAATTTTTTCTGGTTTCTACTACGGCATGTGAGTGGGTGCCACATCACCTCCCTCACCTTGAGATACGGTGTTTGGCTATCTCGCCAGACTAGAGAAAGTAGTGGCTTCTAACTTAGTCCTTGCTGGCCTTGACGCAAAGCTCTCCCCCCCCCCCCCCCCCCTTTTTTTTCCCCCCTGCTCAACTGCTTGGGATGGAGAGTTTCAGCTTTAATTTGGAAAATCATTTTGAGAAGTCTGAGCTTGAGTTTATCCCACTCTGGTGACAAAGTCCAGATACTTTAGACCTGTTTTGGGTTTGGAGGCCAGCTAGAAGGTAGATCTGGATCATGGCCTATGAAAATAAAGCTACTCTCCTTCTCCCCAGCAGTCCTTGTACAGACCCAGATTTGCTATGCAAAACAATCTGTCCCAGGTTCTGCTCTGGTTAGCTACATCATTCAGTGACTTCAGAAAATGTAGCACAAACATTGATTGTGGAGGAAGTACTGGGACTGTGGAATAACTCCTACCTTTTTCATGCTGGCCATAGCCTGAAGTGCCCCACAGGTACAAGCCTAGCTGAAAAACAGAAAGGTCCCTGGGAGGAGGCAGCTCACTGGAGAGCCTACATTCCTTACGCAAGTGCCTAAAGAGAGTGATGCCAACGCTCCATCTGCCCTTCCCATCGCCTTCATAGACAGTCTACTTCATGTTCCGTCACCCTTTAGGGAGGGAGCTCTTCTAGACAATGGGCTCTGCATGTTCTCTATTTGGGTACGTTTTGGGGCTAGAATGAGGGCACTATCCTGGAGAGTACAGTCATTCACCAGCATTTGCAAATGTCCATCAGGAGCAGGTGGCCACCACTACTCCAGCAACAAGCTTGTGTTCTCTCCCTTTCTCTCTCTGCCTCACTCTCTCCAGTTGAGTTTCACACTGGGGCTTGAAAGGCATTTTTAATCCTTTGATACTGTATGTGCCATTCAAGAAGTAAAAGCAAGAGAAGCTGCTTGGGAAATGATTAGAAAAGAACTTCTTACTCTGATTTGGAAAAAAAAAAAGCAACGAAACAAAACTCAGACTTGAAAAATATTCTAATTATGTTGAAAGCATTCTTGTTTGAAAAATAGTACATGCACATTGAGAAGTGTCAGCAGCAAACTTCAGCTTGCTTGGATTTGGTATAAGCAATACTTCTCACCAAGGTCCAAGGAAGCACTGGGAAGACCTTGGCCTCATTCTCTTAGGCAGGTCTCTTGCTCCCTTTGTTTCACTGTTTTCGCCTTCCTTCTCCTCTTTGTTTTCCTTGTTTTTTCTTGTTTACTGAGCTTGCTTGCTGGCTGGCATGCCTGCCTGTCTGCCTGTGTGATGATGAATTCTCTGCATGGCTGCAGTGATCCCACTGTTAGCTGGCAAGGTCAGGCTTAACCCCTTGACTGTAGAAGACCAAAAATGTATTCCCCATACCCATTGGTGTCAACCCTGGATGGGACTGTTCTAATGCTTACACTAGCATGAAATCGGGAGGACTTCTGGCAGTTTTCACACCTGACCACTTCTTGGAGCTGGTTTCTCTCATTGCCTTTTCTAGTTCTGCTTCCTTTTCTCTTATCCTGGGGCTTCCCTTTGCTGTGGATGTCCCAGGGATGAGCCACTTCGGTATTCAGGGTTGGAGGTTTAGAGGAAGAAGAGCAAAAAGAAGAGAATGGAGAGAGTTTGAGTAAAAAGGGTAAAAGTCAAGGACTGATTTTTGATGGTCTTTCCAGTCCAGGGTGACCCATTGGTACAGGTGCTATTGCTGGCCTCTAAGGATAAGCCTGGGGCTCTTGTTGCTGGGAACTTATGCTTAAGGCTGAAGAAAAAGGTACCGAAAAGCATGAAGCCTGCCTATAGAAGCTGTTTGTTCCCACTTGCGATGTAGCTCCTCTGCAGCTGGCTGTTTGGCCAAGTAGCGGTGGTTTTGGGTAATTTTTCTTATTCTGTCAGAATTTTGTGAAGGAGGGCAGTATACACAATGGGCAGCCAAGGGGACTGTGTTTTCTTAGCTGATCTATGAGATATGTGCAAGGCTGGTAGGGTAATGTTTTAGACCAGGCAGTGTGTGTAACAAAGGATGGAAGTTCCTTCCTTTTCAGGGTAGAAAAGTCATCTCAACTAGCCAAAAGGCAGTTACGGAAATTAAATCTGAGAAGGTTATTTTATTTATTTACTAGGATTCGGCCAGTCTAGGATGGTAGCTGGGATGCCTTCCTTGTCAAGGCTGATCATGGCAGGGATACGTGGGGTACACTTTTCTATTTGGCCTTCTAAGCAGACTGGGGAGGAGGGATTCTCTGGTTTTTCTCTTTCCCCCACTTAACTAGGACTTGCCTTCTCCCTGATTTGGGAGAGAGGCTGGGTTGGTGCTCTCCCCTTAACTCTATTCCTACTGACTTAGAAACTCTGGCTGCTGTTTGGGAGCCCAGCAGAGTAGGAGTGGGCTCAAAACAAAACAGAATGATGTAAGGAAGGCAGATTACCTTCTTTAAGAAGGAAAATAGAAACTCTCCAAGAATCATGTAAAGACAATGTGTCGAAATGCACTGAGTCCCCTGGTGTAGTAGCAATAAGGAAAAATGAAATGACTTTCCTGTACACACAGTCCAGCCTAATTGGTGTGTCATGTTGCACTTAGCCATGTGGTGGGCATGTGTGATACTCTGGGTTTCACTTCAGTGTCTAAACTTTTTAATCCCTCTCAAGTCCAGCATGGATGGGGAAATGTCCCTGAAGCCCCACAGCTGTGTACTTGTTTGCATTTGTTCCCCTTTGAGACTTGTGTTTGTGTCCTGCTTTGAGCTGTACCTTGTCTAGTCCATTGTGAAATTATCCCAGCAGCTCTAATGTACAGTTCCTTCTGAAGCAAGCAACAGCAGCAGCACAATTCTGTGTTTTATAAAGAAAACAGTGGCTTCTATTTCTAAAGTGCAGTCTGTCTCTCTTTTTTTTTCCTACCAACAAAACAAACTGTTGAGATTACTTGTATTCCTGATAAATTTTAGGATGAAATAGTAGATTTTAATGCAGTCATGCTCCAAACAGTGTAGTCCTGCAAAAAAATGGGCTAAGCACTGGTGGTGGTATAGGGGAAAAAGTAGGCACAGTTCAAAAATGAGGAAAAGAGTTTCTTAATGGAGCTTCAAGTTTGTTGGGAAGTATGATTCAGCCTCTTGTGCAGGAGAAAAATAACAAGGAATTGGAATACGGTGATAGAACCTTGAAGGTAGAGAAAAAGGCAGTTTTGAGAGATAGGAAGTAGAACTAATAGGACTCCACAGCTGATGGGAAGGGAACAGGAATAGCGGGAGGCTTCTATTCAGTTTTCTGTTTGAACATGTGTGTATTGAGACATTCTAATCAAGATCAGCATGAGGTGGAAGGAGAATATAGAAGGAAATTGGTGTGGCTGGTGCAATACCACAATGGTTAATGTTTGCCTAGCAAGCATAAGACCATGAGTTCAGTTCCCTAGCACTGTATCAACTAAGCTGGTGGCTTATGCTTGTAATCACAGCAGTAGGGTAGCTGAGGCAGGGGGACTGCTGTGAGTTCGAGGACGGCGTTGGCTACATGGTGAGTTCAGAACTAGCGTGGACTATAGAGCGAGACCCCATATCAAAAAAAAAGACAAAAATTGGTACAGACTAAGTTTTGGCATTGCAGTGATGCAGTGAGATTAAAGTTTCCAGTAAACCTGGGCTTGTTGCTCAGACAAAACTACCAAGAAGCAGTAGATACTGGGGTCATACGGAAATGGTAGTTAAAGCTCATCTTGATTGGGACCTTCACAACAATTAGCTATTTAGGTCATTCTGCAGTATTTTGCAAAGATGAGACTTGGTTAAAAAACTAAAACACAATAATCATTAAGACTAGGATTTCCAAATTGTTCACAACTACTACAACCACCATCTCCAACTTCCTTCTATCCTTAGGAAGTACTTCTAAAAGAATAAAACAAAACCAGAGGTGGTGGGACACATCTGTAATCTCAGTACTCAGGAGGCTGAAGCAAGAGGATTGTCATAAGTTTGAGGTTGGCCTGGGCTCCATAGTGAGTTCAGGACCAGCCTGGATTACAAAGCAAGACCCTGACTTATAAATAAATAAATAAATAAAGGACTGTAGGTGTATATGCTTGGAATCTCAGTGTATCTGCACTCTTGAGAGACTGAGGTTGGAGGATCACAAGTTTGAACCCAGCCAGGTCAACTTAGCAACTTAGTGAGACCTGTGTCATAATCAGAAATGAATATGGGCTGGGGGTCTAGCTCAGTGTGAAAGCTGTGGGCACAGTCCTCACTACAAAAAAAAAAAAAAAAAAAAAGGATTAAAAACCCTAATTTGATTTCCAGGTGATGTTCCAAGGTACTAGGTAGTACTTAGCTTGCTATATTGATTTCTGTGACTTTTTTCTCCAGAGCATCTAAACTACTAAGAACAGGAATTTTATTCTACTTATTTTTTCATCTCAGGGCCATAGTCTATATTAGGAATCAGTATTAGAAAATAGAAGTAAAATGAACTAAAAATCCATGGTTCAAGAGAGCAGACAGGAGTGATCAAGAAGTGGTACTGAGTGTACAGGATGGACTCAGCATTTCTGAATCATCAGGTAAGTAAAACCTTACTCAGAGGACCATTTTTTTCTCACTCTGATCTCAGCTTTGGACGTTGTGGGGTTTTACCTTAAATTGGGGGTACAGTTGCCAAGCACGTAAGTTCTAGCCTTCCTCCTTGGTACTGCCAGAGCATTGTTATTTCTGTACACTGGGAGAAGATGGTTCAGAGGATTCTGGTGGTGGGCCCGTGAAGAAATCATCACTGGCAGCCAATGTGTGTATAATGGGCCAAGTATTGTGACTTTTCAAATTGCAGAGTCAACCTGTGGCTACTACCTGCCAGATTCTTTTGGGAAAAAGCCAGACAAACCCACACTCATTTTTAATTGGAAAAGTTAGGAAAGTTGGTTGAAGTTGAAGAGCAAATTGGAATATGAAACACACTCCAGTTTATATAAGACAAATATTATGACCTGGAGTGTTGCATAAATAAAGAATTTAGACCCTGAACTCAATCCCCAGCATGTTAAAAATAAATAAAAGAACGATCAATTAAGGCAGTCTATACTTCAGCTTTAGAAATGACTTTGAAAGGGCGTCAGGGTTTTACTTTTGGTTGCTTCTGAAAGAGATCAGGAGTCCAGAACCTGACATCTCTGTTTCCTGAACCAAGGTTTTGAACTCAGGCCTATTCATTGCTGTAGACATCTGTCTGCCCTTGGTAATTGGCAAAATATGCTGTAGCATTTTCTTGTCTAGCAAGTGTCTTTGGACAGGGAGAGACTGGATACTGTTGAGTCTCCTGGTGTAGCAGACAACAGAAACTCATGGCAAATAGTGTTTGGTGGCCACCGGGAATGGTTATAGTGCAAGGAGAGCAATAATTTGAAGTTCTGAATCTGAGCCACTGTCCGTAATGCTTGAATGGAAATTAATGTTGAACTGGAAAATCAGTCCTCCCTTTTTAACTTTACAGACATTTTGGCAGTAGGGTGAGGGAAGATGGCAGGCTTAGAAGGTACACACAGAGCATGACAGAAGCAGTCTTTAAAAGCAGCCATGTCAAGGAAGAGCTGGAAAAGTAGAGGTGCCTGTGAAGGAGGTGTATTTAGTTCTCTGATTAGGCACCACAGCTTCCTTCTCTAGGACATAGCAAGGTTCTCAAGGGCTTTATGTTTTTCCCAGCTTGAACATACTATCCTCTTGTTCTGAACTAAAGCACCTTCACCATCATTTTCCAGGCAATGTTCTTATAAAATTTTAAATATAAATTTTGTGGATAGTACCAGGTATTGAGTGCAGGGCATTCGCACTGAGTTTATCCCCAGTCTATATGTATATATATTATATATATAGTTTGATTTTTTTATTTTGAGATAGGGCCACCAAGTTGCCAGGTTTCCCAGACTGGGTTAGAACTTGACATCCTGCACCAGCTTCCCAGAATGAAGGGATTACAGGCCTGTGACATTGGCCCTGGCTTGAAATAAAGTAATACTGACATACATTACTACGGAGCCCTCAAGCCCCCCAGCCAAGGTCTGTGGGCGGTTAACAGGGAATAAACTACAAAAGGAAGGGCTGTTTTATAACTGCTTCTTCACACCAATAATGAGGTTTATCTATTACCTTCTGTTGCATATTCCAATTAAATTGGCTTATGTAAGGATACTTCCCATTTCACGTGACAAGCAGTTCTTATTTAGTGAGTCTCTAAAGTTGGCAGAGTGGCTAACTGACAGCACCAAAAAACTGGGTTGCTATTTTTGCTAGTCTTTGTGTTACTTCATCTTCACTTAATGGTCCCAAGGTGGCGCCTATAATTCCAGAAAAGAAATGCTGGCAAAGCATTGTCTACCAGAAGAGAGACTAATTTACCCGTGTTTCATTGTAAGGAGATCTTCCCTTTAATGTTCTAGCAGATCTTGTCCTCATAACTCAATTGCTAGAAATAGTTATTTTATTTTTGTTAAAATAAGATCTTGCTACCCTTTGACTCATGTG
This sequence comes from Ctenodactylus gundi, assembly GCA_004027205.1. NCBI lineage: Eukaryota > Metazoa > Chordata > Mammalia > Rodentia > Ctenodactylidae > Ctenodactylus > Ctenodactylus gundi. The sequence goes on along the minus strand of PVKB01000760.1, from coordinate 143,393 downwards.
ACCTAAATATAAATAGTCTTGTTATTGTTGTTGTCATTGTTTTTATTGTAGTAGTGAACATCCCTATTCCATTTTTTAAAACTGGGTCTCCCTAAGTGGCCATGTCTGGGATCAAACTTGGCAGTACTCCTGCCTCAGTCTCTAAGAATACTAAGATTACAGGCCTGTGTTGCCAGGCCCAGCAAAAAAGACTCATCTTGCTAGTCATGTCTGCTAGCAAGAATGAAATGAATATAGTTATTGGTTAAGCATCCAGCTACATAGGTACTCTGCTTTTTGTGGATGAGGAGTGTAAATCTGAAGAGTAAGTGACTTTCCCAGGGTCACAGTGAGTAGAAGGCCTTCAGTCTCAGCTTTTGCCTTGTCTAAAGCACATATGTTTTACATTGTGTTTGCTGCAATATCCTGCCTCTCAGAAGCCACTCATAGATGCCATTCTTTGCTAGGGATGATTTGTGTGAGTGTGTGTGTGTGTGTGTGTGTGTGAGTGAGTGAGTGTGTGTGTGTGTGTGTGTATTTTTTTTTTTGAGGTAGGGTCCTGTTGTATAGCCCAGGTTGTCTTAGGAACTCAGTTCTGCCTGAGCCTCTCAAGTGCTGGCAGCCCCCTGCCCAGCAGTAGTTGTCTAATACCAGAAACCCCGGGGTTGTGAAAGTGCTGAGGAGAGTAGAATAATAGTGAAGCAGGAGATGGGCATTCAGTCCATCTCGTCTTGCCTTTCCCTACTGACCAGTGGTACTGACCATCATCTCATGTGCTTACTTGCTATCCTGATACTATCTTTATTGAACTATTCACATCTTTTGTGATTTTAAAATTAACTTGTCCTAGTTGGGCCTAGTGGTGCAGACCTGTAATCCCAACACTCTGGGAGACTTATGCCAGGAGACTAGCAAGTTAGAGCCTGACCTGAGCAATTTAGCAACCTAAGGAGACTGTCTTAAACAATAAAAAGGAGCTCAGAAGATATAGCTCAGAGTAAAAACCCTGTGTTCAATTCCTAGTACTGCAAAATAAATAAGTAATAAAAATAGGGGTTTTTTGTTGCATTTGAGAGTTCTTTGTAAGTTCTAGACACAAGTTCTTTGTTGGATAACATTTATTTAAAGTTCCATTTATTACCTTTTAAAAAAACTTATCTAATTTGTGCTTTTTTGGCCTATTTTAAGAAATCTTGGCAGGCCTATACTGCCAGCACTTTGGGAGCCTGTAGCAGGAGTATCACAGGTTTGAGTCAGCCTGGTAATTTAGAGACTTAGCAAGACCTCCCAAAATCAAAATCAAAAATTGGTCTGGGATATTACTCAGTGTGAAGGCCCTGGACTCAATCTGCAGTACCACCACCACCAAAAAGAAAAAGAAAATAAAAGAAACTTGGGAAAGGGATTTAGAAAAAGTAAATCTTAATTTAAAGCTACATTGCTGCCCAAAACCTGAAGGTCTTCAAAGAACATTTCTTTTCCTCGTATTGGGCCATAGGCTGTGGCTACCAGGAATGCTGCCTGCCTTGAAGAAATAGATGCCCTGTGTCTCTGGGAATGGCAGGAATGCTCACATACCTCACTCTGGAAATACATGGCCAGGTGGCCAGTTACCAGAGGAATGTGTAACTTTAAAATGTCATTATGCCCTGTAGGGTAGCTTTGGGTCCGAGACCTTACAAATGATTACATACATTGAGGCTTTTGTTCCTTTACTTAGTATGTTATTTTGAACTCCCCCACTTGTTCCTCTCACCGAATAATGAGTAATTATCTGCCCAACAAGGAGAGAGCCTCATACATCTTGCTTTGGCCGAATCATCCAAACCTTTTTTTGCCTTCCCATTAACAGATACACAATTCATGAGCCTTTCACATGACTCAACTCTAAAGAAGTGGTGATGGGGATAATTGTAGATAGGAAGGCATTATAAACATTTACTTGGAGGGTCCAAATCCTGTTTTGTTGGTGTCCAAAAGGAAGATAGCATCCCCCTTTGAGAGTTTATCACTACTGTGTCACTTCTGAGAGAAGCTAACTAAGCAAGCATTCACTTTAGAAACTAAGTCAATCAAGGGAATAAAAGGGTATGGTCCTTGTACAAGAGTTGATTTTAATCTGTCAGATTCTGCTAGCAGGATTTGCATTGTGCACAGTCAAGGACTGAAAATGAATTTTTTTTTGGGGGGGGGGGGTGGTTGGTACTGGAGAATCAAGCCCAAGGCCTTTATACTGAGCTACATCCACAGCCTATTTTTATTTATGTATTTAATTTTGGAGACAGTGGTTTCACTGTATAATCCATGCTGGTTCTGAACTCGCTGTGTAGCCCAGGCTGATCTTGAACACACGGCAGTCCTCAGCCTTTGTCTCCCATGTGCTGGGGTTATAGACATGCCACCCCACCTAGTTTATGTGGTGCTGGGGAGTTGAGCTTGGGATCTTGGATTTGCATCACCAAGGTATGCCCCAGGCCCCTATTTTTATTTTTGAGACAGATTCTCTTAGTTGCTAAATTGTCCAAGCTGAGCTGAAACTTGACAGTCTTTAGCCTCAGCCTCTTAGGATGCAGGCATTACAGGCCTGTACTACCAGGCACAGCTTGAAAATGAGTTACGATGCAGTCCTTCATCTGATGTGAACCTTGATTTTCAAATTGGGAAGGGTATTTTTAATCAGAGGTGGGGATATGAAGGAAAGAAATACAAAATTGGATTCAGATATGGTTCGGAGCACCATTTATTATATGGTAGGTGAATCCATTAAGTCCTTTCAAAACTACAGTTAACACTTGTTATTAATATTTAGTGTTTTCTGCATGCTTTGCAGTATTTCAGAGCAACCTTGTAAGGTACATCATGTTCTTCCCATTTTTCAGTTGAGAAAACTTAAGCCCAAAGAAATCAAGTGACTAACCCACAATCCAAGAGTTAGGGGAAAATTGAAAGTATGTTTTTCTCCTTTTGCTATAAAATTACTGTATTTAAAAGTATTTTAAATACTGTATTTTTATTATTTAAGGATAGAGTCTCAATCTAGTCTAGGCTGGTCCTTAACTCACTGTGGAGCCCAGGACACAGCAATCGTCCTGCCTCAGCCTGTTGAGTGCTAGGATTAAAAATGTGTCAGTGTGTTTAACCACGTCCAGCTTACATGGTGCTGGGGAATCAAACCCAGAGCCTTGTGCTTGCTAGGCAAATGCTTTAACTGCTGTGCTGTTCCTCCAGCTCCTGTATTTTTATTTTTTAAAATAATTCTAGACATTACTGATGCTTGGGCAGAGAAGTCATGAATCATTGCTCAGACTGCATAAGTAAGTATCTGGTTTCACTGATAAGGCAACAATTTTTTTTTTTTTTTATTTATGTAGTTAGTTTGAGACAGGGTCTTACTCTGTAGCCCAGGCGGGTCCTGAACTCATTATGGAGCCCAGGCTGGCCTTGGACTTGTGGCAATCCTCCTGCATCAGCCTCCCGAGTGCTAGGATTACAGGTGTGTGCCACCATGCTTGGTTTATGTTGTGATTGCTGGGGAATAGAACTTAGGTACTTAGCTCTTGACTTAGTGCTTGGCTAGGCAAGCGCCTTGACTCTGGCCCCAACAAAAATAATTTTTAAGACACTAATGTTTGCCTGTCAATCTGTTGGATAAAATTTACTTTGTAGTGGAGAGACTCACTGAAGTGATCGAGAAATTACAGCCTACGAGAAGCATCACCAAATAAATAATAGTAAGGCTGCTGCATCAGACTGATGGTCCAGGTAAAGGACACTCTTGAGACTGTTTAGGTGGAGATTGCCAAGGGTACATGGAGATTAAGGAGAGGCTGAAGAGAGGATTGCTGGCCAAGAGCCAAAGCAGGGACCCTCGGAGTCAGCAACGAGAAGCAGCTGACCCACTGTGAGACTGGAAGCCCAGCCATTTAGCTGTGGCACAGTCATGAGGACGTCTTAGCTACATGCTGAGTGCGGCTTCTTTAAACCCAACGCCTTAGTCCTGGAAAAGTGTGGGTTTTTCAGTGTAAGAGACTTCATTAAAGAGTACAAAACATAGAAATCATTTAATCTGATGTTTGTGTGATTTTTTTTTTTCCCTCTTCCTCCGTTTTCCTCCCTTGTTGTGTGATTTGGAGTTCCCTTCATTAAGCACTTGGTGGTGATGGGATTGAACTCAAGGTCGTACTGAAGTACTGTATTTCTAGCCTTTTAAAAAAGTCTGAGGCTAAATTGCCCAGGCTTGTCCAGAAAGCTAGATCTCCTGCCTTAGCCCGGCTGCGATTACAGGCCTCCGGCCACGGACTGTTTCTTGAACATCTGGCTACAGTACATTCTTGAGCCGCTCCCCCTCCCGGCCTTTTCCATACACAAATCCTAACAACCTTAAGAGTGTAGAGGTAGAAATTCTGCTGATCGCTAGACCGTCAGTGAGGCCGCCCCCAAGTGGCGAGAGGAGCGAGAAGGGAAGGCGGCCCCGCAGGGGCGCAAGCCTTTGGCCCGGGTTGGTTACCAGCCTGCCCCAGGTAAACTGCGTTTCAGGTAAGCTCCGTCGCCTCCACGAGGCCTAGAGCGGGCCCCTAGGGGGCGCGGGGAGGCCGGCCCCTCGGCGCTGTCTCCGGCCGGCACCGCCCGCTGAGGCCGCCACGCGCTGCCCCGGCCCCGCCCCGGCTCGGCGCCTGCCCCCCGCCACCTCCCCAGCGTGCTCCGCGCGGCCACGCCCGCACCGGCATCGCACCCGCACCGCTCGGGGCCCAGAGGCGAGGCGTGGACTCGGGCTGTCCGGGCAGCGGAACTGACGCCGGCGTGCTTCCGGGGGCCGCCGCGAGTAGAGCGGCGGCGGCGGCGGCGGCGGTCCGCGAGCGCTGGGGAGCTGGGGCACGTCAGCGGCCGCCGGCGACGCAAGTTCCGGACCGGGCTCCCCTGTCCCGGCCTCACGCCTCTCCGCCCCTCGCTCCGTGCGGGCTGTGTGGCGGCCGCGGCGCCTCCGGCCTGGCCGACAGCTGTCGGAGCGCGGCCGCCCGGGGCCGAAGGAGGGTGCCGGTCGCGTCGCCTCCTCGCCCGAGTGGCGGGTGCCGTTCTCGTTCGAAGCACTGCCCCCAGCTCCATGAATGGAAATCGGCTCCGCAGGTGAGTCAGAGCGGTTAGGCCGGGAGCGGGGTGTCACGCCGCTGCTGTCCCCTGAGCATCTTCGCTCCGTCGCACCGCCCAGGTGAGCGACGTGCGCGCGGGGCGGTCGTCGCGGGCTTTCCTGCGTCGCCGGCGGCCGCCCCGCCACCCCACCGGGGCCACTGAAGGGGCGAAATTCCCGAGAGGAGTTTTAAGTTTTGGGGATACGACTTTTTTTTCTCCCTAGAGGGCGGGGTGGGAGGGTTGTCGTCACTCTTGTTATTGCAGTAGGAAGATTTAACGGTGTACGTGTCCTTTAGCCAGTTTGCGTGCCCGCTGGAGCTAGACGGCCGGCCATGTCCCTCACCTGCCTCATGAGCTGGAGGTGCGGTGTACGCTGGGATAACGGGTGAGATGAAGTTTGAAGTAGGTGTTGGTGCGACGTCAAATACAAGCAAGCCTTGCCTCCGTCCCCGAGGTCTCCTCTGGTTTGTGGGGGACTGGTATGGAGTTTCCGAGGAGCTTGGAAGTGTCTGTCGTCTCAGCCTAGATCAGGGCTTGTATGAGGAGGTGGATCCGAACTTTGCTGACAATGCGTTCTCTCTTCGTGAGAGAAGTGGTTGTCCCATTCCTGGACGTTTAGAATTTAGGAAACCTGTTTTTTTGCTTGGGGAGTAAAATGGCAGTTTTAAGGAAAAATTGGATGTAGCATAGTGGTAGAGTACTTGCGTAGTGTGCACAGTGCCCTGGGTTCTATCCCCAGTACTGGGAGGAGAGAAGGAAGAACACCTTATGATTCTAAAGTAATTAATTCGGGGACCTAGAATAGGTGTTATGTAACTGTTTGCTGACCAAATGATCGTGTCAAATATGAAAGTAAGGTTTCAGCCAGACGACCAATAATTTATCATTCTCGCAATGTTAAGGGGCGATGTCTTGTTACTATAGTATCACAAGACCTTGAATTTGATATCTACCAATTTGAAAGATGCCTGAATATAAGAAAATTGTTTAAAAGAAACGAGTGGCCTAAAAGTTTTGTTGAGTAGGTTGAGTATAATTATCAAGTGGATGCAAAAATTCTGGCCTCAGAAATTGTGGGGCCAGAAATTGAGAGGGAAGTTTGCTACAAGTTCTTTGAGACAGGGTCTGGCTCTGTAGTCCCTGCTGGTCGTGAATTCACTATCTAGCCCAAGCTAGCCTCGGACTCACAGGCAGACCTCCTGTCTCGGCCTCCTGATTGCTAGGTCACAGGCGTGCACTAGCACGCCCAGTTTTTGTCGTGCTAGGAAAATCAAACTCAGGGTTGCTAGGCAATCACTTTAACTGCTGTACCCATTCCCCCGGCCCCTACAAGTTTCATTATATGGGATTTTTAAAATTTAGTTTCTACCGTGTCTCTTTTGTTATGCTCTATTTATTTTCCCATCTTTGTGTCTTCTGATTTTTTTGTTTGCTTGTTTGAGACATGGTGTCACTCTGCAGCCCAGTCTGGTGCTGAGTTCACTATGGAGCCCAGGCTGGCCTTGGACTCACCACAATCCTCCTATCTCAGCCTCCTGAATGCTGGGATTACAGGCGTGTGCCACCATGCCTGGCTTAAGTGCTGCTGGGAAATCGAACCTGGGTACTTAGTACTTGCCTAGCGAGCGCTTTAACCACTGAGCCATTCCTCCAGCCCCCCTTCTTTGTATCTTCTTAAAATCAGAAAGTTTGTTTAGAATAAGATTGTGAAGAGTTTTAGACATTGACTGATTGTGATACAGGGGGTTGAACCTAGGGCCTTTGTGCTAAACTACATTTCTGGCCTTTTTTTTTTTTTAATTTTTAGACCGGGTCCTTGTAAGTTGTTAAATTGCCCAGGCTGAGGTGAAACTTGAAATCCTCCTGTCTGATCCTTCTAGAGTGCTGAGGATGACAAGCCTGCAGCACCAGATCACACCGAGTGTCATTCATTATTGATCTGTGTACTTCCAAAACTATACTGCATTGTTTTTTAATTTTCTACTTGTTGTTTTTTTCTTACTGTACAGGAAATGTGAGAATTAGTGCTGTAGGTTAATTTTATGTAATTGTGTTGTCAGGCGTGAAAACTAACCATGAAAGTTAGACTTTTTACTAATCACTCTAAAACTTTTGAAGACATATTAAATTTTTGTTTTTTGAGACAGAATCTCACTCTGTAGTCCAGGCTGGTCTATTTAATTATTTTTAAAGTATATTTCTTTGTTGGGTTTTGAGGCATGTTCAAATATGCCCAAGTGTATGGACAAAATCTTGGAAAATACTTGTGACATCAAACCACCTAGTCAGCTGATAGAGTGAGCCACGTATGGACCAAAAATAAGTCTAATCTCTTCATTTTCTTTGGGTGTTTTATTGCTAAAATATGTACTCATTTAGCTATTTTCACATTCAAGAAAGTATTACTAGATAAATATCAGCCCTGTGGTTGGATGTCTTGAAACAAAGTTCATTATTTGCTGCAGTTAGTATGACTGATGGTGGTCTGATAGTGAAGATGAACGATAAGATTATCACTGTAAGCAGGGCCTGGTGGTGCAGGCCTATAATCCCAGCATCCTGGGAGACTGAGGTAGGAAAATCGAAAGTGGTGATGCCCAGTTTATGTGGTGCTGGAGAATTGAACTCAGGGCCTTGAGCTTGACAGGCAAGCACGTAAACCACTGAGCTATTCTAACAGCCCTTATTTTATTTTTTTTTGAGACAGAATCTTGCTCTGTAATCCATACTGGTCCTGGACTAACTGTGGAGTCCAGCCTGGCTTCCAGCATACAAATGTTACTTTCACAAACACACAGCAGTCCTCTTGCCTCAGGCGTTACAAGTATGTGCCACTGTGCCTTACTTATGTGGTGCTGGAGAATCAAACCCAGGGTCTCTTGGTCTTGCTAGGGAAGCCCTTTAACCACTGAGCTATGCCCCTCTCCAGTTCTTTTTTTCTTTTGCATGGAGATTTCCAAGAATCATTTTATAATAAGATATTCTAAATTTTAATTGCTATGTGGATACATAGAAAGCTTACATTTATTTAATATATTAGAGAATATAAGAGGGATGGGGCATAGCTCAGTAATTAGAATGCATTTCTCCTCTGTGCAAGGTGCTGGATTCAGTTTCTGCACCACTAAAATTAGCTGGTGTGGTGGTACACACTTGTGATCTCAGCACTTGGGAAGCTAGGGTATGAGATTGTGCTGAGTTTGAGGCCAGCTTGGACTGCATAGTGAGTTCAGGACCAGCCTGGACTATAGAACAAAACCCTGTCTCAAAACAGAACAACTGAAAAAAAAAAAAACACTTAAAATACACATATTACATAATTGTTTCTTGATGAATCATTCCTCACTAAAAGTTGATATTTGTCTATTTTATTTTTTATTTTATGTATTTATTTTTGTGGTCCTGGGGATTGAACTCAGAACCTTCACACTGAGCTACATCTCTGACCCTTTTCTAAATTAAAAAGATTTTTTTTATTATTATTTTGAGACAGACTTTTACAAAGACAATAAATTGACCAGGCTGGGCTGAATCTTTCAGTCCTCCTACCTCAGTTGCCCAGAGTGCTTGGTTAATAGGTGCGTGCCACATCACCTAGCTTCTGTTCTTTCATTTTAAATGACTTTTAATTTTGCCTCATATAATCTACTGATTTAGTGCCATCTGAACTTTGATTTAACAGAAAAGATACATATATGAGTAGTAATAGCTTAGTATCTGTGTTAATGAAGAGAACTTCTGAAATTCTTTTTTTGTAGTCTGAATATAGTGGAATTAAGAGTATAGGTTTTGTTCTGTTTCCTAATAGAATGGGAGTAAGAACAGCAGAAATGTTCACTTAGATACCACTTCTCCTAAGGACATACTTTTTTAAACCATACTACGGTACGTTTTGTTTACCATTTTCCCCCCGTTTTTATTGGTGTGTGTATATATATGTATATATGCAATATACAGTGATTACATTAAGCTTGAGAATTTTATGCTCATATGTATTGTGACATCATTACAATTTCTTTCCTTTTTTTTTGGAGACAAGATCTCACTCTATAGCCCATGCTGGTTCTGAACTCACTGTGGAGCCCAAGCTAGATTTGGACTCGTAGTAATCCTCCTGTCTCAGTCTCCTGAGTGCTGGGTTTACAGGCATGTGCCATCATGCCCGGTTTATGTGGTGCTGGGGAATTGAACTCTGGTACTTATTGCTTGCCCATTCCTCCAGCCCGATTTCTTCCCTTTTTGACCCTCTTGTTCCCTCCTTCCTCCCCTTTGATTGTAATATCTCACCTATTTTATTCTATAAATTACTTGTATTCTGGGTTTCCCATTTAACCTTTGGAGTCTGACTTCACTAAGTATGATCAAGTTGTGTTCATTTACCTAATGATTACTTTGTTTTTGTTTTTGTTTGTGGTACTAGAATGGACCCAGGGCCTTCACACTATTCTAAATTCCCAGACTATTTTTTGGTTTTGATTTTTTTCTTTTTCTTTTTTAAGACAGGGTCTTGCTCTGTAGTCTAGGCTATCCTGAATTCACTGTGTAGCCTAGGCTGGCCTTCAGTTTGTGACAGTCATTGGGCCTCAGTCTTCCAAGTGCTGGACACAGGTATGTGCCACCACATCTGATTTACAGGGAATGGAACTCTGGGTTTAGTGATTACTGGGCAAGCTCTGTTAACCTCTGTGCTGTTCTTCTAGATCCTGGTTTTGATTTTGAGACAGGGTATCCCTAAGTCACCAGGTTGCCCAGGCTCAAATTTGTGGTGCTCCTACCTCAGCCTCCCAGAGTGCTGAAGTTACTTGCCTGTGTCTTCATCCCTAGCTATATAATCTGTGTTTTTAGGTAAAATTAAACCATTGATTAGTAAGGAATTTTAGTTAATAATAGAAGGAATAATTGTTAGGCATGATGGCACACGCCTGTAATCCCAGCATCAGGCTGAGGCAGGCGGATTGACCCGAGTCCAAGGCTAGCCTGAGCTATACTAGTGAGTTCAAGAGCATCCTGGGTTACAGAGTGAGACCCTGTCTCAAAAAAGGGGAAGGAAAACATTTACTGTTACTATAAATTAGTAATATGCACATTTATTTGGCATATTTGGTAGTTTTATGTAATCTTGTGAAAGTGATTAAAGTTTTTGTTTTGTTTTGTTTTGTTTTTTTTGAGGCACAGTCTTGCTGTACAGTCCGGGATAGTCCTGAATGCGCTATGGAGGCCTGGGCTAGCCTCAAACTGGCCTCGAAAACATGGTAATCCTCCTGCCTCAGTCTCCTGAGTGCTAGGATTATAGGCATGTGCCACCATGCCCAGTTTTAGCATGTTTCTTATTTAAGCTTTTAAGTACATCTTTAGATTGCCCTAGAGCTTTGCATTTCTTTAATAAAAAAATGTTTTTAAAAAAAGCCACATGTGTGCTGGGTGCATAGCTTATGGTTAAGCACTTAAGTAGCAATTGCAAGGCCCTGAATTGGAGTCCCCAGCACCGCATAAAATTAACTGGTGGTGTGTGCCTGTAATTCCAGCTCTGGGCGGACTGAGGCAGAAAGATTACCGTGAGTTCCAGGCCAGCATGGGCTACCTAGTGACCAGCCTAAACTATAGAGTGAGATCCCTCCCACAAAAATAATAATAATAATAAAGTGATGGAAGAATGGCTCAGCGGTTAAAGCACTTGCCTAGCAAGTGCTACATTAAGTACTAAGTACCCGAGTTCTATTCCCCAGCACCACATAAACTGGGTGTGGTGGTGGACACCTGTAATCCCAGCACTGTGGAGGCAGAGGCAGGAGGATTGCTATGAGTACAAGGCCAGCCTTGGCTATATTGTGAGTTCAAGACCAAGCTGGGCTACAGAGGAGACTCTGTATCTAAATAAATAAGTAAATAATAATAAGCAAATAAAAATGTCATTTGTGACTATATTTCAAAAAAGCAAAAGTTGCACATATAGGACACTAAATCAAGAATGACATTTGGATGGGGAAAATAAGAATTTGTGGATTAAAAATACTAAAATATGTAATGCTATAAAGTCTTTACTATTTAGAACAAACTTTATCTCTTTGAAACTGTATTGTGAAAATTTTGTCACTTGCAGGTTTTTTTGCCTTTTTGAAGGAAAAAAAGTCAAACTGCTAGACTGCTCTGTTCTGTAGATATGAGTTTTGAAAGTAAGATGAGGTGCTCGGGAAGTAGCTCCATGGTAAAGCGCTTGCTTAGAATATGTAAGACCCTGGATTTTGTTTCCTAGCATCACATAAAGATTAGCTGTGCTGGGTGATACACAGGATTGCTGTGAATTCCAGGCCAGTGTGGGCTACAGAGTGAGACTCTGTCTTAACAACAAAACAAAAGCAAAAGAAAATAATTTTCTATTGGATTGTGTCTTAAACTTTAATTTTAGCTTGTAGTGCCCTGAAGTGGCCATGATAGGTTTATTTTAGGTAGGTTTTGTTTTGTTTTTGACTTATGACTGGCAATGGGCTTAGAAAAAAGTATATCAGATTATTTTGTTTTTTGTTTTGAAATTTAATTTTGTGCTAGTGACAAGATGCACTGTGGAAACACTGAAAGGAATCAAACACCATCTTTTTTGAAAAAGCAAAACAAACGTATATGTAACTTCGCATGTAATTCATTGAAATGATGATGAAGACATTTATAATAACCATGATTCCATTACCGTAATATAACTACTCTTTGTATTTTAAAAGCAAATTTAAAACTAACTTAGTCATTTAAAAAATAAAGAATGAAATTATTTTAGAAAACTGAATGAAAAGATGGGTGGATACCCCTTTGTTTTGTTCTTTGGGAAAATTTTATGCAATAAATTGGTAATTTAGAATTAATTTGTTAGCTTATATATTTCACTGGGAGTATTGCATGAGTTTGATGCCATAAACCTGGCCTGACAGTGTGTGTGCAGGAGGTCTGGGGCCCTGAGAAGGGGATATTTCCTGGAAGAGTTTTGTATTACATATGGAAAAACCTAACTCAGAAGAATTCTTGCCAAGTTGTTTTAAACTGTTGAATTTTACTTGAACACAATTTTATTTTATAATATACTCGTTTAGTTTCACATTGGTTTTCATGTTCTTAAACTACTTCAGAGTCTAGATGAAAAAAATTGAAATCAGTATTTTGTTAATCTAACAATGCATATTCTCATGCCTGAAACTAAGACCTTAAATAGAAAACATTTTGGGCTTGTTTTTTTTCAAAGGGATAGGAGAAAAAAGACCAATGTGATATTTGTATTTTTAGGCAGGTAAAACTAAAGAGATAATTGAAGGTCAGTATATTTTCCAGACCTGTTTGATTTCAGTATGTTTGGCTGAACAGCGCTTACACTTTCCTAATTCAGTTTTCTTGGATATTCAGTAGACCCTCATTCTTGGCTCGTTAACAAAACAGATGTGAGAAAGAATATTGTGTGGTTTTCAACTATAATGGTTTTGCTGTTAGGATACATGAACAGCCTTTCTGTATTTGAAGTTTTTGTGGTTTTCTGCCATTATCTATGTTAATATTAATGACTTTCTTTGGTGAGTTGCGATTCAGTGAAATCTTGTCACACAACTAATGCTTTTTCTTATATGGACTTATTGTGGTTTTGTTACAATAAATATGTGTATTTGTCTGGAATGTCAGTTTAATAAAATACTCTTGAATAACTTTGTTTTATATCAGTCAATTATTTTGTATATTGTCATCCAAATTGTCAAGTTCTTGAGAAATCACAAGGTATCTATAGAATGTAGACAGGAGATATTTTTAGGATTTTCATAAATGGAAGAAATTTTGCAACAACATGTTCTCAGTTGTAATTAATATTTTTTACTCTGATTGTTTTCTAAACATTTTATTTTTTAAGGGGTTCTGGGATGAGCCCATGGCTGTCATACTGAGTTACATTCCCAGTCTATTCCTCTTGATTTTGAGACAGGATCTTACTACCTACCTCAAAACATGGTTCCATAGGTATCCCGTTATATCTTCATGCATGAGGTTTTGGTGGACATTTCACATTCAAACCATAATACTAGCAAGGGACCTAATCACTGCCCTAGCCCCTGGCTAGTTGATATTGACTTGATCTTAGTATAGTTAAAAAATATTTTTTGTATTTCTCTATAATGGGTAATATGTGTATTTGTATACATTTTATTACTGTAAAATACAGTCTATTAAAAATATGTAGGGGGCCAGAGGAGTGGTTTAGCGGTTAAAGTGCTTGCCTAGCAAGCGCTAAGTACCCAAGTGTTTGATCCTTCAGTACCTCATAAGCCAGGCATGGTGGGGCACACCTGTAATCCCAGCACCCTTGAGGCTGAGACAGAAGGATTGCCATGAGTCCAAGGCCAGCCTGGCCTCCATTGTGAGTTTAGACCCAGTCTGGGCTACAGAGCGCAACCCTGTCTCAAACAAACAAAACAAAAAAACTGGGCACATCAGTCAGGGCTGTAGCCCTCAGAGTAGATTGGACACCTGGACAGATCTGAGGGAGTCTGTCAAGTTAAGGGTGCCCACTAATCAGAAAAAAAAGAAATTTTATATATATATATATATATATATATATATAGAGAGAGAGAGAGAGAGAGAGAGAGGGGGGGGGGAGTCTAGGTGGTGTAGCTCAAAAATAAAGTTTATTAAAAATATATACTTTAGGCGTGTATCTAGCATGTGCAGGGTTCTGGGTTCATTTCCCCAACACCACATAAAAATTAGCAAGACGTGATGGTATATACCTGTAATCCCAGTACTTGGGAAGCTGAGGCAGGAAGAATGACTTGAGTTTGTGGCTAGGCTGGGCTACATAGTGAGTTCAGAACCAGCCTGGACTACAGAGCAATGACCTGTTTCATAAATAAATAAATATGTTCTTAATTACTTATTTTTTCCTGACACTGATGATTGAAGTCAAGGAGCACTGAGGTATATTCCAGACCTTTTTTTACATTCATTTTGAGGTAAGGTCTCACCAAGTTGTCCAGGATGGCCTTGAATTTGAGGTCCTCCTGCCTCTATCCTCCTGAGTAGTTGGATCTGCAGAAATGTGCCACCATTCCTGTGAATTTATTAAGTAACTAAAATGTGATCCTGTAGTTGGAATCATAATGTATTGTATTCACAAAAATGTTTCATTAGTAACGATAGTCTTGTTTATTGATGAAACAATTTTGATTTTTGTCAGATTGTATAAAATGTACCAAGCTAGATAAAAATAATTGGAGAAAAAGTTGGTTTAAACAAGAGTCATACAGAGGGCGTAACTCAATAGTTAGCCCTGAGTTCAATTCCTCAGCACCGTATTAACTGAGCATAGTGGCTCACTCCTGTGATCCCGCACTCAAGAGGCTGAGACAGGAGGATTGTAGTGAGTCGGAGGCTAACCTGGGTTACATAGCGAGTTCAGGACCAGTCTGGACAACAGAGTAAAACCTTGTCTGAATAAATAAATAAATAAATAAATAAATAAATAAATGTGATACAGTTTTAAAGCTTTGGTTTTGGAAACTTATTTTGGCTTTCAAATTAACTGTGACTTATAATGTGTCAGTGTAGATTCAGTTGTAACAAGCGTGAGGAGTGTTGACAGCGAGTAAGTATGTAGAGACTGGGGTATTTGGAAATTTTGCTCCTATCAGTTTTTCTGTGAGCATAAAACTGCTGTTAAAAAATAGTCTTTTAAAAAATTAATTTTAGGGGCCTGCAGGAATGGTTCAGCTTGCTAAAGTACCTGAGTTCAGTTCCCCAGCACCACATGAACTGGGCGTGGTGGTGCATGTCTGTAATCCCAGCACACTTGGGAGGCTGAGGCAGGAGGATTGTCCTTGAGTCCAAGGCTGGCTGGCTACATAGTGAGTTCAGGACCAGCCTGGGATACAGAGTGAGACCCTGTCTCAAAACAAATAAAAATTAACTTTAATTTTGAGCAGTGCATTTAATCTTTCTCAACCTTAATTTTCTTATCTGTACACAGAAAGACAAGAAAAACGATTAAGTATGAAAAGTAAGTGACTTTCTTATGTTACTTGTTTTAGTTACTTTTTCATTACTGTGACTCAATACCTGACATCTACAAATTTAGGGGAGGAAAGGTTTCTTTTAGCTCACAGTTTCAAAAGGTCACAGTGCACTTGGGTGGTCAGCAGCAGTGGAAGTACGTGGTAGATGCAGAGGTGGAGGCAGCTCCTCATGACATCACAAGCAGGAAGATAAGTCCCATCAAGTCCAGTCTCTTCCCAGAAGAAAAAGCTGTAGCAATCTTCCTTCTTTCTTCCTTTTCTATAGTTTGAGTTCCCAGCTGGGCCTCCCACATCCAAGTGGATGTTCTTCCCTCATTTGCTGGCCCACAATTCACTCACACTCTAATCCAGGCTGGTTCCTAATTGCCTAATCTAGACGTGGTTCCTAATTGCCTCAAATTGACATAATCTCTCCAACAGTCTTATTATTCTATAAGACATTTCATAGAGAATTTAGAATATTTACAGATAGGCAGAATTGTACAATAAGCTCCCATGTACCCATCCCCCTAACCAAAATAATCATATTCCGTGTCTAGTCATGTCCCTTGTACTCTCCCCTCCCTCCTTTGTATTTTCTGAAGTGTATTCTAGTCGTGATATATTTTCACTCATAAATATTTAATAAGTATAAGAGATAGGGACTCTTGCTTGCAACTACAAGGCCCTGAGTTCAATTCCCCACTATCACATAAAGCTGGGCATAGTGGCGCACGTCTTTAATCCCAGCACTCAGGAGGCTGAGGCAGGTGGATTGTTATTCTGAGTCCAAGGCCAGCCTGGGCTACTGTGTCTATGAATTTAGTAAATAACTAAAATGTGTTCCCAAAAAAGAAAAAGAAAAAAAAAGAGATATGGACTCTTTAAATATATCACTGGATATAAAAAATAACAGTAAGTCCTCATATCAAATATTCAGTCTTGTTCAAACTTCTCCTTATCTCAAATATCACATTTTTAAAATATTTTGCTTTTCTTTTTTCTCCTGCTTAAGGTCGAAGAAAAGGCTTCCTGCGCTGAGTATACACTGTACCTCTGAGCTACCTTCTGAGCTCTTCATTTTTGAGTCAAGATCCAAATAACATTTGTAATTGACTCATTTATCTTTTATGTAGGTTAAGATTGATTTATGTGTCTTTTAATTTGTTAGCTTTCTCTCCTCCCCTCTCTCCTACAATTTATGGTTTATCTTTTTAGAGTTTCTCACAATACGGGTTTTGCTTATTTTATCTTTACAGTGTAATTTGTTTCTCCAAGTTTCCTGTAAGTTGGTTCTAGATCAGATTCTGTTTTTCAATTCAAATTACAATAATTTTAACTAATGCATAAAAACAGTATTGCACATATTTATGAATTAGCTCATGATAATTCCTTATATTTGCACATTTTGCAACATGAAAATCAGGTTGAGCATGTGTAGCTCCTCAAGCATCATATATAGTAAAGACATTCAAAATCCTTTCTTCCTAGTTTTTTGGAATTTACCCCAGGAGAGTTTTTGTCCCCGCCACTTCACTGAAATTATTTTTGTTAAGGTCAGTAGGGTCTTTGGTAAATCAAATAATTTTTTTGAGACAGGATCTTGCTCTGTAGCCCAGGTTGATTCATGCCAATCCTCCTACCTCAGCCTCCTGACTGGTGTGTGTCACCATGCCCAGCTTATGTGGTGCTGGGGAATCAACTTGGTTACTTAGCATTGGTAGGCAAGCAATTTAAATGCTGAGCTATTCCTCCAGTCTCTAAATCAAATAATTTATAAATCTTTATTTTATTTGATATTTCAACTGAATATGATTAAGTTGTTTTCTTCTCTTTTTTTCTTCTTTTTAAGACAAGAGTCTTGCTCTGTAGCCCCAGTATGATCCTGAACTCACTGGCATAGCCCAGGCTGGCCTTGGATTCAGGACTGTCTGCCTGCCTCATCCACCCGAATGATGGGATTACAGGTGTGCCCCAACATGCCCAGCTTTACATAGTGCTGTAGAATTGAATTAAGGGCCTTGGGCTTGCCAGGTCTTCAGCCTGATTGTTTTCTTCTTGAAACAGATTTTTACTACCATATATTCAGGGTACATCTCCTTCCAGTTTTTCTTCCATCTTTATTGGCCGTTTTCTTGTTTCTTTGCTGATTTCTCTTCATCTCTTCAGTCCTTAAACACCATGGGCATGTCCAAGGGTTTAGTAGTCTTCTATATGCCTCTGAGTGAGCTCCCCTAATCCAAGTCTGTAACTACCACTGATGTGCAGGGGTCACCCATGTTCATATTACAGGCCTACATTTCTCCCCTGTGCTTCACAGAACTGAACATGTCCATAAAAATTCTCATGTTTTATACTCCAGACTGACGTCCATCACTGAGTCCTGCTGTAGTATATGACCCTCCGTTTTTTCAGTTGCCTAGACTAAAAATAAACTTTAAAGTACTTTCTTACTCTGCATCTAATCCATTAGCAATTTCTGTCATGTCATGTCATCACCCAGTAGTTGCCTGCTACTCTAGTCCTAGCAGAGTTTCTGTTGCCTGAATTACCAGATAACTTCGTAGTTGTTCTCTATGTCTATATTCTCATATATAATGTGTCATAGAGCAGTTAAAAACCAAGTAAGAGCATAAATACATTTATTTGTTTATCTATTTATTTATGTCAAGTCAAACCCAAAGCCTAGTACATGCTAGGCAAGCATTATCATGAAGCTATATCATCAGCCCAGATCAAAATAGTTTTGATACTGAACCCAGAAAATTCAAAAGACTGATTCTAGCAGACATCAAGACTTGGCATAAGGCTAAAGATATGGTGTGTGAATGAATAGAAAGATAGATGAGTGTAACAAAGTAGAGTTCAGTGTTGTGGATTATGACTCTAGCTTGTATTATTTACTAGCTACAATGTTTTAGACAAATTACTTTGTTTTTCTCATCTATGAAATGATTCTTCTTTCATGAGGTTAGTATAAAAATTAAATGGGGTAATAAAGGTAAAACAGCCCTTTGCCAAGATATAGTTAAGATCTTTCTAAGCTTTACTTAATACATATTATCTAATCTGAGCCTAACAAAATTCATTAAACAAAGGCAAGTTTGTTATTCCTATTTTATAGGTCAGGAAACATTCAAGGACATAAATATTTGCTGAAGGTGAAGTAATTACATGAATGGCAGAACTAATATATGGCCTATTCTAGAATTTGTATACTGTTACCTGTGTGTAGATTAGGTAGAGTCTTTCCTGTAAGATAATAGGAAAGACTGTTTTTGCAAGAGATTTTTTTAATTACATGAAATCAAATTTAAAAACAAATGTTTAAGGCAACCTTTCATGTACTTTCATCCACACTGAAGAAAAGTTGTTGTTTTTTGAGACAGGGTCTCACTCTGTAGCCCAGTCTGGCTTTGGCAATCCTCCTGCCTCAGTCTCCCAAGTGCTGTGATTACAGCCATGTGCCACCACGCCCATCTTATGTGGTGCTGGGGAATCAAACTCTGGTACTTGCTAGGCAAGTTCTTTAACAGCTGAGCCATTCCTCCAGCCCTTATTTTGTATTAGAGACAGGGTCTCACTCTAGTCTAGGCTGATCCTGAACTCACTTTCTAGCCCAGGCCAGCATCAAACTTATGGCAATCATCTTGACTATGTAATTTTGTTGTATTCCTCTAAAAATTTGTTTCATTAGATAGTTAGATTTATTTGTATATTTGTAATGTCTTCAGAATCTCTAGTAATTTTTCTTCACTTGGGACATTGGTTACTTAAGTTCTTTTATTGCTTTTTCAAAAAAAGTGTTACCCAGCCATGCATGGTAGCACATGCCCACAATTTCAGCTACTTCGGATGCTAAGGTAGAAGGTTCCAAGTTTGAGGCCCATACTGGACAAGTTAGCAAGATCCTGCCAGAAAAAAAGGGCTGGGATATAGCTGAGTGTTGGAGCGATTGACTGATTTGCGTGAAGTCTAGGATCAGTCTCCTGTCCTGTGAATAAAAAAAAAATGTGTCACCAGAAACATAGCAGTTTTGTCTTTTCAAATAATCACCTTTATGCTTTTTAAATCCTTTTTTAATTGTGTATTTTTGTTTTGTCAAGTTTTGTTTTTATTTTCTTCTTTCTTTTCATGTGCTTTGATGTTTACTCTCACGTATTTTGTGTCTGATTTGTGTTTGCTTATGTTCTGCTGGGTTCGTGTGATTATTCCTCTTCTCTCTACCCTCTCCAGAACAAAATTACTTATTTTTAACAAAGAAATTGGAACAAAAGAAGTTGAATTATTAAAAAGATGATATCCCATTTAAGCATTAGGCTTTAACTATAATCAGCTGTACTTATAATTTTTTTTTGGGAAGGGTGGGGGACTGGGTCTTGCTCTGTAGCCCAAGTTGGTTCTGACTCACTGTGTAGCTCAGGCTGGCCTTGGACACAGGACAATCCACCTGCCTCAGCCTCCCGAGTGCTGGGATTACAGGCATGTGCCACTACACCCAGCTTTATATGGTGCTGGAGAATCGAACTCAGGGCCTTGTGCTTGCAAGACAAGTGAAGCGCTTTAACCACCATGCCATTCCTCTAGCCTTGTACTTATAATTCTGTCATAGTCTTATTGTTAAAATTGTCAGATGCAGATTATAATAGTATCTTCTTTTTTTCCTCTCATAGGACCTGTTGGGGCCCAGCCCCTACTCATGGTGCCCAGAAGACCTGGCTATGGCACCATGGGCAAACCCATCAAATTGCTGGCTAACTGTTTTCAAGTTGAAATCCCAAAGATTGATGTCTACCTCTATGAGGTAGATATTAAACCAGATAAGTGTCCTAGAAGAGTGAACAGGTAAGAATCAAGAACCTGTGGAGATGCTCTGCTATTTGTATTTTCTTTAATAATTGTTTATTTTATGTACCTCAATAATGATGATAAAAACAAGATAATTTGTTTTCAAATTGTATTTCAGAGGTGTGATCATGACAAAAATCTTGCTGTTATTGCTGAAACTCAATACCTGGCCTCCACAAATTTAGGGGAGGAAATGTTTATTTTAGCTCACAGTTTCAGAAGGTCACAGTCCATTCAGGGGAGCCCAGCAGTAATCAAAGTACGTGGCAGAGACAGAGGTGGAGGCAGCTTCTCGTGACATCACAAACATGAAGGCAAGTTGAAACTAGTTGAGACCAGTAGTCCAAAGAAGGCAGGATGCAGCTTATATATCTTTCCAGGTCTCCCAGTGATTAGCCCCTGCTGGATCTAGGTGTGGAAGGTGTAATAAACCCTCACTTCACGACATTAATCCAGTTTACATGTGTGTAGTCCACCCCTCCAGACTAGGCCCCAATCTCCCAACAGTACAAGGTTCCATAGACAACCTGTAACATTTAAATACATGAGACTTTTGGGGGACATTCCAGATCCAAACCACAATACTTGCAAACATACTTGAAATTCTTACATTATAAATGAACTAATGTTTTCTCTGTGATAATAGAAAAAGTCCAGGTCATTTTTACATGCTTTTGAAATTAGGCTGAGCATGTATTTTTAAAAATTATCCTTAGGGAGGTTGGAGGAATGGCTCAGCAGTTAAAGTGCAAGTACCTGAGTTTGATCCCCCAGCACCACCTAAGCCAGGTGTGGCAATGCATGCCTATAATCCCAGCACTCAGGAGGCTGAATGAAACTGTAAGATTGCCCTGAGTCCAAGGCCAGCCTGGACTCTATAGTGAGTTCAGGACCTGCCTGGGCTACAGAGTAAGACCCTGTCTCAAAAAAAGAAAAGTTACTCTTAGGTAACATGTGTGCTTTCTTTTTCCTCCTCACCCTTACCTTGCTTACTAGTTTCATTATGTTCCCTTTAAGATGATGGTGGTAGGAGTGGTGGGTTGAGGTGATGATGATTGTTATGGTTTTGTGTTTTCTGTTTTGTCACAAGTCCTGACTATTCCATACTTCTATGTAGAAATAAATAAATGTACATGGTATATATTAATCAGTCTGCTTTCAGTAAGCTTCCTCTCCCCTAAATGCCACATACATTCCTGGTTGTGACTTAGATAATAGAATATAAAAGCAGTTTCTGAGATAGTATGTACTAAGTATATTCTGATTTTTAAAAGAAGATAGCACATTTAGAAAACATTTATCCTTGTGGTTTCTACTATCTTCAGCTTTTTCTTATTCAGTGACTATTATTAAGAGCCTTTTAAGACATAGATGGTTCATGTATCAAAAGCCCTGTTATTTTAAGAAACAAAAGAAAATAAAAGAAACAAAAGAAAGTTAAAAGAAATTTGTAATTGAGTAGAACTGATAAAACACATAGTAAATATGAATCATATACTGTTTGAATCATGAATCATTTTTTTGGACTTGCCATCCTAATTATTAGTATTTCTGCCATACCTGAAGGTCAGTGAGCACTAAGAGATTTTACACTATCATGTTAGACAACAACTATGTTAATGTTGGAATTAATGTGTAATGCAGAGTTCTTTTGGGGGCAAGAAGTTATGGAGTATAACAGTTGGAAGGAACCTTCCAAGAAACCACTTAATTTAGTAACTTTTTATAGTTGAAATCCAGAAAGGTTAAGGACTTAGAACACACATTTCTAGCAGATATGGTGAGACCAGCAATCCAGAATCCTGACTTGGTATTCAGTAGGGATACTTTGCAAAAGAAGAAGGAAGAGAATTCATTTAATCTAAAACAGTTGATAGAAATTTGAATAGCTAGAATAAATAGGGCAAATTTATTATTTTTTCTTTTAGAGATAGGGTCTTTCTCTGTCGTCCAGGCTGATCTGTACTTGGCTGTGTTTCCCAGGCTGGCCTTGACCTCATGGCAGTCCTCCTGTCTCAGCCTCTCAAATGCTGGGGTTACAGGCATGTGCTGCCATACCCAGCTTATGTGGCACTGGGGAATGATACAGCGTTCCTTGTGCTAGCTAGGAAACCTTTCTAACTCCTGTACTAGTCCTTTAGCATTTTTTTTTTTTTTTTTTTTTTTTTAAAGAAGGGCAATAGTAAAAAGTACAATGATTGAGAAGAGCCAGATGGATCATACCTAAACCAAACTTAAGGGAAAGGTCATGAGTTATTACCTTTAACTATCATTATGTTTATTAGGAGATGACTCCTAATCCTACTGGAGCTTCCACCTCTTTTCTGAACTTCAGGCTGCTATCTGAATGTGCCTAAAGTACTTCAGTCATAAATCAAAACAACTTCTGATCTGCATAGTGAATTCAGGACCAGCCTGGACTACAGAGCAAGATTATGTCTCAAATAAACAAAGAAAAAGAATGAAAATATCTCTTTCTCAGTTGCTATCCCCACACTTTATTCATTCTGATGTATTCTCTTTCTTACCTAAACTCCCAAGCTAGACTTCTGTTTTCTTGTCCTCTTACTGATTATCAAGTTGTTATGAAAAATCCCCAGAAGCAAGCCCTCTTCCACCAACGGAGCCAGATTCCTGCTAAACTGTAAAATATGCCCAGGGTTAAACTGCAGCATGTTCCCACTGTTTTGTAAACTTTGCCCAATTCTTTGTGTGTGGCGAGACTGCCATATAAATGCTCTGTGCTTCTTGCTTGCTTGTTTCTGCATTTTGTGGTAGAAGAGTGGCTGGATCCCAGAGCTTGGTGCCACGCCATTTTGGAGAGATCCAGGCAGTGGCCAGCTGAGGTAAATAAATCTTCCTTTTTTCTGCCTCTTGGCTCTCTGTGTTCTGATTTCACTGGGACTAGTCATTGGTCCTGCAGTGTTTTGGAAGCCCCAGTGAGATCAGACTGCGGAACTCCACTTGGTTGAGGGACCAGTGCTCCTTGGCTCTGCAGCGCGATGCAGTCCCTAGAACTGGGAAGTGTGCACCCTCAGTGTGATTCTGAGGTCTCCTTCCAGACAACTGAAGGAGACTGCAGAGCCATGAACCAGGGATAAACAGTAAGACAGGAGGGGATAAAAACACCTGTCTCACAGGACTGGCAATGCAAGTGATTGGGAAAGCCATTTGCCTAAGCCCAGGAGACAACTGTACTCAATTAGTACAAGGGGCCCTTGTACCCAGTGGTATCTGTTTTTCTTGCTATGGGGAAATATTCACTTGCTGTTTGGGGAAAGGGGTGACATCTGTTTTAATCTTCCTAGCCCATGACCTGGACATTCTTACAGGAGCAGAAGTAACAGAGTACTTCCATTCCCATTCTAAGTGGAAAAGGAACCCCATCTTATTCCCAATTTTACTAGGAATGGTTGACTGCCATAGGGCTGCAGCAAGTACAAACCAGCCAACAACTCTCCAGTCAGATCAGGGAAGACCTGGAATTGGTTCAACAGAGCATAGCAACTCTGCAAATGCAGTTATACTCACTGGTGGCAGTGGTGCTTCACAGCCATCAGGACTTGATCTTATGGTAGCTGAAAAAAGAGGACTCTGTCTTCCTGGGGGAAGAATGTTGTTTTTATACAGATCATTTGTGAATAGTAAGGGAGCATGCCTGACAGTTACTTGCACAGATTATGTCTCAAGAAAAATTAGAGAAATCGACTTGGGCAAGCCACTGGGGGAACTGGAAGCCCTGGCTCGCCCCCTTGCCTGGACCCTTCGCTGTTCTGATGACACTGCTCTTTGGGCATGCCTTTTAACCCTCCTGACTTGCTTCATCCCTAACAGGGTAGAAGCTGTAAAATTACTAATGGTTGGTCAGTACAAGCAAGTACCCTATCAAGAATTATAAAGAAATACAAAAAGGGTGAAGAGGAGAGAATGTTATGGAAAATCCCCAGAAAGGAACCCCCAACCCCCGATGGGGCTTGTTTCCTGTTAAACTGTAAAGTATGCCCAAGGTCAAACTTCAGAGTACTCCCGCTGTACCATAAACTTTGCCCAACTCCACATGCACTGCCAGACTGCCACATAAGTGCTTCTGTTTGCTTGTTCTGCTGGCTTGCTTCCACAATTTCATGGTATAAGAGTGGCCAAATCCCAGAGCTCAGCTCTGCGCCATATTGGAGAGATCCAGGCAGTCATCCACCATTGTAAATAAATTTCCTTCTCTGACCTCTCGGCTGTGTGTTCTTATTTCATTGGGACTAATCACCATTCCTGCAGCATAGTCTTTATTGCTTTTATTTTAGAACTTGTCCTGTAATCTTCCCCAGCTCCCATACAATGGATTGAATACAGGGCCTTCTCACTGAACTATATTCCCAGCATTCTATATTTTTAAAAAATTGTTGTGTTTAAGACAGGCTCTCACCAAATTGTTATATTGCCTAAGCTGGGCTTGAATTTATGATCTTCCTGCCTCAGCTTCCCAGAATGCTGGGATTATACCACCATGTGCCACAAGGCCAAATAGGCTCTTTTTCATCTGCACTGCTACCACCTTGGTTTTAGAATTTTATTTCTTACCTAGACTATTGTTAAGATCTTCTGATTGGTCCCTGATAACATTTGTGCCTTCATTCTGATGGTTATCTTTTTAAAAAATGGAATTGCTACATTACTCCATATTCTCCCACTTAAATTTAATCAATCCTATTGCCTCAGAATAATATTCAAAACATAGTGTAGCATATCTTTCTTAGCTCTGGCCAGTATCCTTTTCCATATTTTGCCACTTGAAATGCAGTCTCTTCTCTTGTCAATCTGACATATTTCTTGGTTTTATTCAAGGCAAACTTTTATTGAGACAGGATCCTACTTTGTAGTCCAGGCTGGTCCAGAGCTCATTGTGTAGCCCAGGCCAACCTTGAACTCAGGCAGTCCCTTCTTCTTCTGCCTCCCAAGTGTTAGGATTACAGGCATGCTTCACCACATCTGGCTTATGTGTTTGGTGCTTGGGAAACCAACACAAAGCCTTATACAAGCTATACAAGCGCTTTAATTCATGGGCTACATCCCCAGCCCTCTTAAGGAAAACTTTGAACTTCACAATTGGATGATAGTTTATTCTGCCTTGTAGTACTTGGTATATACTTTCATTAGTAAATGTTTATAGTAAATTTTGGCCATTTGTATAACCCCTCATGGAAAGTGATACTCTTTATCTGTATCTTTATAGCCCTGATCCTAGTGATTGGCATGTAATAGAGAGTGAGTAAAAAGCTTATAAAATGGTGAAATAAGATAAGTTTCTGCTGAGCATGATAGCACACACTTGTAATCCCAGCAATTTAGCAGGGTGAGGCAAGAAGATCAGAAGGTTAAGTGTAGCCTGGGCAAGTTAGTGACTCAGCAAGACTCTGTCTAAAAAAATGCAAAAAGAACTAGGGGTGTGGCCCAATGCAAAGGTCCTGGGTTTAATCCCTAGTATCTCAGAGAGAGAGAGGAGGGAGGGGGAGTATATGTGCTATAGTTAGGATCTGAAGAGTCCCTCAAAATCCTTATGTATTTGGATGTAGTGGGACGTCTATGGAACCATCTGATGTTGGGTTCTGGATGGAAGGGACAGATTCTTGGGGCTTGAACTGGAGGCATTATGTCTTGCTGAGATTAGGCAGCCTGTAAGGCAGAGCTTTTAGATGTGTGTTATTGACTCATGGGCCAAGAACTGATGGAGAGGTGCCCACCCTGGGTGTGGGGGTCCCAACTGGCAGTTTGAAGTCATTAATGGAAGGAAAAAGAATCATTGTTAACAGCTTCTTCCTGGGAAAGCTCTAGCCTTGCCTCAGTCTCCAGATTCACTTGGCTCCTGCTTCACTTGGCTTCTCTGCAGTCGGGAAGCAGCTGTCTAGCCTCTGCCATGTGCCTCCACCATTGCCTTCTGCTCATGAATGGACGAGGTGGGACCTTCTGAAACTGTGAGCTAAATAAATCTTTCCTCCTTTAAATTGTGGATGTTGGGTATTCTGTCACAGCAACGAAAAAGTAAGACATTGTGATAGTGGCAGACAGCAAGCAGTATTATGAAAGATCATGTATGCTTGTGTATATCTGAGTATAGATTTTCAGTGCCCTACTCTTATTTCAGGATCTGCAAGGTAATTTTTTTTCCTTCTAGTTAGCCATCATCCACTTGTATCTGCTTCATTCCATATTTTAATTCAAATTTCCTTTTGTGTTGTTTCTCAAACTTGCATTGTTAATATGTTAATTTGAGTGAAGGATGATTCTGCCCCTTTGCTAGATGAATAGGAGAACTATATGATAAAAATTTAAGGAAAGACGTAATGCATTTGATAGAATTAAGAGACTAGCAGATGATTGAGGCTTTGGCCTTATCAGTTAAGGGTATTTTGTTTTATTTTTTGTCGTTAGTATTCCTGTGAGCTATGCAAAACTGATGCAAGGACAGTAATTTAATTAGATAAAAAGAACAGAACTGTTTATTAGATTTGTTTTTTTTTTCTGCTTAGATTTCTTGTAGAGGCTGGTAAAGGAGAATATCCTTACATATGTGCATATAAAGTTGCATAGCATAGTTTCACATATAGATGACCAATGCATTGGTTAAGTTTGGGAGAAAATATATGTAATAAATTAGTGTGTCACATTTGGTTTTAACATATGATCCTGTTAACATCTCTAATTACATTTTGTCTCTAGTTTGCTTTGCTTTGTTATGTCATTTGCCAGTATGAGTAATTTATCCTGTAATTTAGACGTTTCCAGGTGGAAAAGTTTTTATCATGTACTTTTTGTTTCAGTACTGGGGATTGAACCCAAGGCCTTCACACTGAGCTACATCCCCAGCTCTTTTTATTTTTTCCTTTGAGATAAGATCTTGCTAAGTAACCCAAGCTGGGCTCAGAATTACAGTTTTCCTTCCTCAGCCTCCCAGAATGCTAGGATTACGGATATGTATTGCCATGTGCAACTTTTATTTTGAGGGGTTTTTTTTCTCTTTTCTTTCTTTCTTTCTTTTTTCTTCCTTTCTTTTTTCTTTCTTTCTTTCTTTCTTTCTTTCTTTCTTTCTTTCTTTCTTTTTTTGTGGTGCTGAGGATTGGCCCTAAGGCTTGCCCATATAAGTTATTTGAGTTTTGATCAAAACTATAGGATTTCCCTGTGACTCTAAAAATGGTGTAAATCAGCTTTACGTAGTCATTTCTTGCTGGATGTCTTAGAGGATTGGTTTCAGGATTACTCTTGGATACCAAAATTCTCAGATGTTAAAGTCCGTTGTGTACAAGGCATCTATTTTCAGATATTCTTACACTACCTCTTACACACCTTAAATCATCTCTAGATTACTTGTAATACCTAATACAATGAACATACCATATAAATAGTTGTCATATTGTATTCTTTCAGGGAATGATGGCAGGGAAAAAGTATAGATGAATTTTTTTTCAAATGTTTTCAATGTTAGTTTGATTGAACTTGTGAAAACAGATCCCATGGATATGGGAGAGCCAGCTGTACTCCATTAATAGTATTTTCTTGACTTAAAATGAGCATCTCTATTTTATTCAACAGATTGCCTTTTATCTTCAGTTTACTGTTTTTCTCCAAAATTCATTTTATTTTTTTAGTGTACACTTGCAATACATAATAATTGCATTCAACTTGGTGAATTGGAAGGTATATTATCTCATCTTAATCATTTTTATTTCTCCTCTCCAAGCTCCCATCTTCCCTTTTCTGTATATCTTTCCATCTCCACAGAGGCTACCTTCCTGTTTTCTATCTTCCCATTTACTTTGTTCTTTTAGTTATTTATATTTTGGGTTTAACATACAACAGAAATCTAGCTTTACATTTCTAATACCAACACATGATCGGTCAATAAATGTATTGGTGGCCTTTCTGACATTGGTGGTTCAGTTTCTATATATACTTCAACAACTGTAATCCTAGAAATTAGGAATAAGTAGAACTTTGCAGTTCCTTCTCAACATTAGCAGAATGATTAAGGTTCAAAATGTAGCAGTTCAGTTATATCTAATTTAACTGTTCTGAAATGGTTTAAACTAAACAAATTGGGCTGGGGCATAACTCTGTGGTTTAAGCACTTGTCTAGCAACCTCAAGACTATGGGTTCAATTTCCAGCGACACATAAGCTGAGTTTGGTGGTGTACACCTGTATTCCCAATATTTGGGAGACTGAGTCAAGAGAATTGCAGTGAGTTTGAGGCCAACCTGGGATACAGAATGAGACCCAGTTTAAAAAAAAAAAACGCACCAGATGATTTTTCTATTAGTATTAAAAGTTTTTGTTGTTGCTTTCTGGAATGTGCCATGGTGATTATCTTCTAAGATACATAAGATTTTTAAATATTTAAATCAGTGCATATGAAGTTATTCCCATCTATACACCATGCAAATACTTGGTAATAAGACACTAATTGTAATAGTAGAATGAGATACTTTAAATAAGTTTCCACTATAATAAGAGAAATTTTTTTGTATTAGTATAGCATTCCTCTACAGCAACAGTGAAAACACAGAGAAGGACATTAGAAAAACAATTCCATTCACAGTCACCTCAAAGAAAATTAAATATCTAGGAATTCACCCAACAAGTGAAGGACCTCTATACTGAGAACTATAGTATTCTGAAAAAAGGAAATCCAAGAGAATTTTAGAAAATGGAAAGACATCCCTGTTCATGGATAGGCAGAACCACCATTATCAAAATGTCCATACTACCTAAACTAATATATAGATTCAATGCAATTCCAATCAAGATATCAGCAGCATTTTATACAGAACTAGAAACAATGACCCAAAAATTTATATGGAACCACGAGAGGCCAAGAATAGCCAAAGCAATCCTAAGCAACAAAACAAAAGCAGAAGGCATCATAATGCCAGATATCAAATTATATTAAACAGCAACAGTGATAAAAATGACACGATATTGACACAAAAATAGATGGATCAATGGAATAGAATTGAGGATGCCCAAACATCCCTCAGTACCTTCAGCCATATGATCTTCGACAAAGGGGTCAAAAATATACTCTGGAATAAAGACAGCCTCTTTAACAAATGGTACTGGTTAAACTGTTTAACCATATGCAGAAAATTGAAGCAAGACCCATAAGCTTTATCATGCACCCAAATCAAATCAAATCAATCAAAATGGATCAAAGTCTTAGACATTAAAATAGAAACACTGAACTTGTTGAAAGAAAAAGTAGCCAGGGGGCTTGAGGAATGGCACAGCGGTTAAAGTGCTTGCCTTGCCAACACAAGGCCCTGAGTTCAATTCCCCAGCTCCACATAAAGCTGAGTGTGGTAGCACATACCCGTAATCCCAGCACTCCAGAGGCTGAGACATGTGGATTGTTAAGAGTGCAAGGCCAGCCTGGGCTCAACAGTGAATTTAGGACTAGCCTAAGTTACAGAACAAGACCTTGTCTCAAAAAAAAAAGGAAAAGAAAAGAAAGTATATAAAACCCTTGAAGACATTGGCATAGGCAAGGATTTTCTCAGTGAAACACTCAAAGCACAAGAGGTAACAAGAAGAATTGGCAAATGGGACAATATGAAATTAAAAAGCTTCTACACATCAAAGGGAAAAATCAACAGAGTGAAGAGGGCACCCAAGGAATGGGAAAGAATATTTTCCAGCTACTCAGACAGAGGGCTGTTTTCAAGAATATACAAAGAACTGAAAAAAGTAGACCCTCCAAAATAAGGGACCCAATCAAAAATGGTTATATGAAATGAATGAATAGTTCTCAGAAGAAACCCAAATGTTCAATAAATCCGAGAAAAAATGTTCAACATCTTTAGCCATCAGAGAAGTGGAAATTAAAACAATGCTGATGTTCCATCTAATGCCAGTAAGAATGACTGCTATTAGGAACTCAAAAAACAAATTCTGATGACAAAGCAAGGAAAAAGGAACCCTCCTACGTTGCTGGTTTGACTGTAAACTGGTACCACCACTATGGAAAGCAATGTGGAGGTTCCTCAGAAAACTGACCGTCAACATCCCATTTGACACAGATATACTTCTTCAGAGTATCGTCCCAAAGAGTTAAAGTCATCATACTATAATGATACATGTATACCAATGCAGCATATTTATAATAGCCAAATCTTGGAAGAAGCCAGTTTGCCAGAGTACAGATGACTCGATAAAGAAGATGTGGTATATACACATAATAGAGTATTACATTGCCATTAAGAATAACAAATTTGGGTTATTTGTAGGTAAATGGATGCAACTTGAGAACATTATGGTCAGTGAAATGAATCAGACCCAGAAAGTTAAATATATGTTCTCTCTAATAGAAAACCAAGCCAAAAAACTGTAAAAGGTACAGAAGTTGGGGGGGGGGGGGAGATAAACAGCGTAGAAAGGGAAGGGTGGTGTGAAAGGGTGAGAAAGGGAAAGTAAGGTGATATGTAAATGAAAACATTGGGAAAAGAATAAGTCAATGTAATTTTTAACAAAAGCAGAGACAAAAATCACCTGATATCTCAGAAGCCTTAAGTACAACATCCCTTCCTGAGCAAAATTCTGATGAAAATAGGTATAGAAAGATTGTAACTCAAGCTGATAAAAGCAATTTGTAACAGTCTTACTGCTAGCATCATCCTAAATATGAGAAGCTGAAAACATTTCCCCTTCAAATCAGGAACGAAAGATGGGGTGTCCACTCTCACCACTTCTATTTATTCAACATAGTACTCAAAACCTTAGCCAAAGCAATCAGTCAGTAGAATGGAATAAAGGGAATATATAAGAAGAGAAGAAGTCATAATATCCTTATTTGCAGATAACATGAGCCTTACATGCAGGACCCCCAAAAACTCTACCTGAAGACTCTTAGACCTAGTAAACAAATTCAGCCAAGTTGCAGGATGAAAATCAATACTCAAAAATCAGTAGCATGATCCTCTATAGCAACTGTGAAAACACGGAGAAAGAGATCAGAAGGGCAGTCCCATTCACAGTAGCCTCCAAGAAAATTAAATACCTAGTAATCAACCCAAAGAAGTGAAAGACCTCCATATTGAAAACTATAACAAGAAAAATCTAAGAGAATATTAGAAAAGGGAAAGACAGCCCCTGTTACTGAAAAAGTAGAACAGACATTTGTCAAAATGGCCATACTACCAGAACTGATTCAGTGCAATCCCAACCAAGATAACCAACAGCATTTTTATTATTTATTTATTTATTTATTTATTTTTAACCAACAGCATTTTTTTTTTTTTTTGAGACAGGGTCTCACTCTGCCACCCAGGCTGCTCCTGAACACATTATGGAGTCCAGGCTGGCCTTGAACTCACAACAGTCCTCCTGTTTCAGCTTCCCAAGTGCTGGGATTACAGGTGTACACCATCATGCCCAGCTTATGTGGTGCTGGGGAATCGAACTCGGGTACTTACTTAGCATTTGACTTAGCGCTTGCTAGGCAAGTGCTTTAACTGCTGAGCCATTCCTCCAGCCCCCAACAGCATTTTTAATAGAACTAGAAAAAATATCCAAAAATATATAGGGGAAAAATCCAGAGTAGCCAAAACAAAAGCAAGAAGCATCACAATATCAGATACCAAATTATATTACAAAGCAACAGTGATACGAACCCCTATGGGGTTGAAGTATTCAAATTTGTTTAGATTGTACCATTGCTCTTGTCATATTTCTTCATTTAGTTCTTTGATATCATATCTTAGTAGCTTTTAACACATCACTTTGTGTTTTTAGCATGGTAACCATGTCTCCCAAGTCATTTGAGGCTTTCGCCAACAGATACTTGGTTATTTCACCTATGTGGGGCACCAGATATGTTTTCCTTCTCTATTATATTGATAGTTTTCTAGGGGGGAAAGTTATGCTAGAATAAAATTTCCAGGATGGTTCATGTTAACTTAGCAAAAGTGAAATAATTTGCCCTGGTCAATGTTACAGTGTAATAAAACATCCTAGGAATAATGAAAACATAACACACAAGAGCAGACCAATAGACCACTGAAGAATACAGACAGCACAGCTGGCTTGGTTTATATGTAATGATTTAATGAGGTAAAATTAAATTATTAATACAAGTTAATTGGTTAAGTATGGATTGTAGATGGATTGGGGTAACTGCCTCGCTATATGGAGAATAATAAAGCTAACTCCATACTGTTTATAAAGAAAAACCTCAGGTTTAATATGGGCCTCAGTAATATAGATAAAAGTAACATTAATGCTTGGGAGGCTGAGGCAGGAGGATTGCTGCGATTTTGAGGCCAGCCTTGGCTGCGTAGTTAAGAACAAGCCTGGGAATGGCACAGCAGTTAAAAGCACTTGTCTAGCAAGCACACGGCCATGGGTTCAGTTTCCCACCACCACATAAAGCTGGGAGTGGTGGCACACTCCTGTAATCCCAGCCCTCGGGAGGCTGAGGCAGGTGGATTGCCAAGGCCAGCCTGGTCTTGTGAGTTCAAGACCAGCCTGCACTACAGAGTGAGACCCTGTCTAAAAACCAGCCTGGACTATAGAATGAGACCTTGTCTCAAAGAAAAAACATATTAATAAAACATACTAACTGTGTGATTTAGTGCAAGATGAGCATCCCGTATTTGAAAATCCCAATCCAAATGTTCCAGAATTCAATTTTTTGAGTCCGAATGTTATTCTCTTAAGTGGAGAATTCCACCCCATTAAACTCAACTTCATGTACAAAATTTTTAAAAATTATATAAAATTACCCTCAGGCTATGTACATATATAAAACATGAGTGAGCTTTGTGTTTCAGCTTGAGTCCCACACCCAAAATGTTAGAAAGCAATGCTGGATAATGCCAAATTTCCTCTGGACTTGAGGGAAGTAGAAACATCCAGGAGTCTAGGTTACAGTAGCCCTTCTGGAGAGCAGCTTAGTATTTCTTTATCATTCTATCAAAGTTAATAAAATTTTCCTTGACCTCCAGCCTGTTTTTTGGGTATACAACCAGAGATTAATTCCCGCACAGGTTCACGTGTGAAGAGATAGTACATGGATGCAGTTAAAGATGCAGGGTCTTCTTGCTGGGGGAGTGGATAGATAACGTAAGGAATAGTTTGCATCTGGCAGAAACAGTGAACTAAGTGCCTTTTAAATTGTTTGAAACTGTATTTCACAGATGAAATTTTTGAAAATAGTGAAAAGTGATTTTTAGAAAGAAACAATGAACTAACCATGCCACAGCAACATGAATAGATTTTTAACTCCAGTGCAAAAAGTAAGGGTAAGCATACATACAAACAGGAGGTTGTTCATCAAGCATATTAGAAGGAGTAACTTCTTGGGAAGACTGATCAGAATAGGAAACAAATAGGGAGAAAGAAGTCAGTTCTAAGAAGGGGCCTTACGCAGTTGAGAATAATGTGCCATGAGCTAAGAATGTAATTAACTTTGCATTATGTACCTGAGGAATAAAAGTGGGGTTTGTAAATTAGGGTGGAGAAGAAAATATACAGACTTAAAAGCCAAGAAACAACACAGGTTCTAAGACCTGAGATCTTAGTTTAAGATGATCCTAATTGGAAATAGAAAATAAAGGACTAATGGGAGAACGATGAAGAGAGATGGAGTAAGCCACTGGTCAGGTAAAGAGGTGGGCCAGATTTTGAATCTGCGTATGTAGGAAGATGGAAGCACCATTAATTAAAACTGGAGTATAGGGCTGAAGGAATGGCTCAGTGGTTAAAGCGCTTGCCTAGCAAGCTCAAGGCCCTAAGATTGATTCCACAGCACCACATAAAGCTGGGCATGGTGGCACACACCTGTAATCGCAGTACTTGGGAGACTG
Organism: Ctenodactylus gundi; assembly: GCA_004027205.1. NCBI lineage: Eukaryota > Metazoa > Chordata > Mammalia > Rodentia > Ctenodactylidae > Ctenodactylus > Ctenodactylus gundi. Next base: position 109,580 of record PVKB01000760.1, on the reverse strand, counting down.
AGGCAGGAGGATTGCCATTAGTACAGGGAGAGACCCTGTCTCACAAAAATAAAACAGGAATAAAACAGAAGATAACCAAATATGACTTGGAGGTATGTTGAATTCAACTTCAGATATATTCCCATGAAAGTTTTTCAGTTCGCCGAAGTAGATTTTCCAGTGCAGAATGTTTATTGAAGACATGTTGATGCTGGCTATCAAAACACAGTAATTTTTTATTCCAGCGATACTGTTTTTATCCTGCCAGTTCAGTCTCCATCATTTTGATGTTTGGAGTTGACTGGACTGGATTGCCAGGAATTGGTAACCTTACAATTACACCAGTTATGTGTTGACTTTTTTTTAAAAAATGACAAGATTGTCAAAACATCCTGGCAAATTAGATCTCTGTAATTTCACCTGCAAAACTGGACTTGCTACCACGGAAGAAAGAAAATAGTAAAAAAAAAAATCATTGAATTTTACTTTGAACTCAGATACTGACAGGTGAAAGAAATCTTTAGAAAGACTTGATGTTGATATAAATAGGTTCAATAAAACAATGAAAAGAGAGTGAGAATAGAAACTTGGTGTCATTGTTCTGAATATCAAGTCTGTTTGATTTCTTTGTTGTTTCTAGAAAATGCCAGTGTCTTTTTTCTCTCTACTCCTTCTCCCACTTGCCTGGCTTAATTTCAATCACTTAATTTAAAATTATGCCAGTATCAATGTGATATTCTCTTGTTATATATTTAGATAATATAAAGTCACCTTTTTTCAGATATAAGAACTCTCTTTAGTATATAGCCTTCCATATAGCTTTTTACTGGTTTAACAAGTATGTATGTACGTACAAAAATAGTTTGTGGGTGTTTGATATTATTCTCTAAAGGCTGTATTTTTTCAATGTGTAAGTCTTAAATATCTTTGTCATATTGAATTTAAAAATTTGCTGAGTAAAATTGGAAATTTCATATATATATATATATATTTTTTTTTTTTTTTTGAGGTGTTCTCACTCTGTAGTCCATACTGGTCCTGAACTTATCAAGTAGCCCAGGCTGGCCTAGAAAACACAGCAATCCTCCTACCTCAGCCTCCCAGGTACTGGGAGTATAGATGTGTGTCACCATGCCTGGCTTATGTGATGCTGAACAATCAAACTCAGGGCCTTATACTTGCTAAGGCAGGTGCTCTAACCATTGTATTATTCCTCCAGCTCCAGAAATGGAAGTTTCATAGTGTTGTTACTGACTAGATAATGTAAACATAAGAAAGTTCAAGGAATACAGATGTGTTTGTTGTTACTCTAAAGCTCACAGTAGGAAAGAAGTAAGTGATAATTGTAATGCAATGAACCGAATTCTAACAGACAACACTGTCTTCTATTAGAACTAGGTACTATTCGATATTTTAGAAGAATAGGAAGAGTCTGTTAATCTCTGAGAAAGACAAGAATGTCAGGGAATGCATTGAGATGATGAAAGGGATTTTTAGTCAGTGTCTAAGGTGATTATTTTGCAGATCAGCTGTGTTTTAGAATGAGTAAGTGATTTACTGGGTTCATTATTCTCTCTTTGTAAAAGCATGTCATCCTTTGCCAACGCTCATTCTTTTTGCTGTCCTAAACCATAGTTCTGGAAGCAAATCTTTATTATGTGTGAGTGTGTCTTCAGATTTGACAGCTTTAAGCAGTACCAGAAATTGCTTCAGTTAATAATTTTGAATGTATCTTGAGAAGATTATGTGAATGTTTTTTTCTTTTCTTTAGGGAAGTAGTGGACTCTATGGTTCAGCATTTTAAAGTAACGATATTTGGAGACCGTAGACCCGTTTATGATGGAAAAAGAAGCCTTTACACAGCCAATCCACTTCCTGTGGCAACTACTGGGGTAAGATGTGCATTCCTGTATTGTAAAATTATACTTTTCCCATGTATTTTTTAAACTGAATTTATTACCATTTTAAAATTATAATCTGTATAAATTTAGGGCTGTGGTATAACTCGGTGGTTAGAGTGCTTGCCTTACAAGTGCAGTGCCCTAGGTTTGATCTCCAGCACCACGTAATAGCTGGCTGTGCTGGAACATACCTGTGATTCCAGCACTCTGAAGGCTGAGGCAGGAGAATGGCATGAGTTTGAGGCCAGCATGTGCTACATAATGAGTTCAGGGACCGCCTGGATTACAGGACAAGACCCTATCTCAAAAAAAGAAATACATACATCAGTTATATTTTTAACCTTTTATGTTGAAATAATTTTAGATTTATACGAAAGTACCAAGAAGCATGCAAAGAACTCTTATATGCCCTCTACCCAGATTTGCCACATGGGTTTTATTTTTTTCTTCTCTTTGTAGGTATAGATATGGCTATACAAAGAGAGACATACATACATATAGAGGCAGAAGCAGGAGAATTTCAAGTTTAAGATCAAAAGAAGTCAGTTTTGTTGTTGTATGTAGTTGTTCTTGCAACTGCCCTTTCTCTGTCGTTACCCTTTGAACTGACAATGTAATCAGTGTTCTGTGTTCACAAGTTATTTGCATTAGTGTTTCCTTTTTTTCTTCTTTCAACATGATTCTGTTATTCATTTGAAATGCATTTAGACCAATTTGATTCTGGATTTTTTTTTTTTCTGAGATAGGCTCTTGCTCTGTAGTCCAGGTGTGTCCTGAACTCACGGTGCAGCCAGGCTGGCCTTGAACTCACAGCAATCCGCCTGCCTCAGACTCCCTAGGGTTAGCTTACAGGAGTGGCCACATTCAGCTTATATGGTGCTAGGGATTCTTACTCAGGCAAGTGCTCTAATCACTGTGCTATTTCTCTAGCTCCATTAGATTCTGTCCTTAATGTTTGTGTTTTTTCCATCTGTTCTTGCTGATTTTCTAAAATTTTTATGTAGAACATTTATTTTTCTGAGACAGGGATCTTATTATGTTGCCTAGGATGGTCTTGAATTCCCATGACCTCAAGTGATCCCCATTGCCTTAGCATTTCAGTAGCTGAGACCACTGCCCCGCTATGTAGAATTTTAATACATTTCCAAATTTCAAAACTGTATCAAAAAATATACTAAGAATTGTTTCCCTCTTATTCTTCCAGTCTGTTCCCTCCAATCCTTTGAAAGTAACCATTTTTTTATTGTTTCTGATTCATGCTTCCTGTGTTTCTTTTTGGAAAAGTAAGCAGATATGTGAATTTTTTTCATTTCCTCCTTATTTCTCAAACAAAAGATGTTATACTCTTTGTAATCCTTTGTACTTTGTTTTCTTTATTTAATAATACAGCTTGGAAGTTATTCCACAGTAGTTCCAAAAGGTCTTTTTTTGTTTTACAGGTGTCTAAATCTTAGGGCTCTTAGGTAGGATTCAGTATTTTGCAGTGATAAATAATGCTGACATGAAAAACATGTATTTTTATAGTCTATTATCTTGATATTAAGATTGATTTTTTAAAAATTTACCTGTTTTCTCTTAGATGTTTTTGTAATTAAACTTTAAATAATTTTTTTATCTTTTTAACATTTGTCACTTGTCTTGGTCTCTTCATCAGGTAGATTTAGATGTTACATTACCTGGGGAAGGTGGAAAAGATCGACCTTTCAAGGTGTCAATCAAATTTGTCTCTCGGGTGAGTTGGCACCTACTGCATGAAGTACTGACAGGACGGACCTTGCCTGAGCCACTGGAGTTAGACAAGCCAATCAGCACTAACCCTGTCCATGCCGTTGATGTGGTGCTACGACATCTGCCCTCCATGAAGTGGGTGCTTCTGGCTTTTTTTCTCTTTAGATTGTCAGTGTGAAGGTTTTCTCCTCACCTGTGAGTTGTATAGGCCTTCTTTGGTTAGCTTTTATGTGTTGTGTATTTTGATTACATTAGTTGAACAAAAACAGCATGACAGAATTAAGTTAGAGACAATTCCTTGACTTTTGTAAATAAATACACATCATAAACTTAGCTTATCTATTTCTTTTATAGAAAAATGTCTCACTCTTTTCCTTAGAAGCTGTAAATCTTGAATAACTGGTATACTTTCAGGCATATTCTTACAGTTAAATCACTTTGTTTTACAAATAATATTTTTTTGTGGGCCCAGTGGTTCAGACCTGTAATCCCAGTATTCTTAGGGGCCAAGGCAAGAGGATCACAAATTTAAATCCAACCTGGGCAACTTAGCAAGATCCTGTCTCAAAATCAAAGCTAAAAAACGGTCTGAGGATATAGCTCAGTGGGAAGGCCTACGTTCTATTGCCAGTACTAAAAAAAAAAAAAAAAAAAAAAAACAAAGTTATTGAAAGTAAGTTTTTAATTCATACATTAGTATCAAATTGTGTTGAAATTGCTAGTCTTAAACTGGCATTTCAAGTGTGTATTTAAACTGATGATATATATGCCTTTTTAAAAGAAAAATAATGTCTTGAAACATTTATAGAAATAACTTTAATTATTATGTATTTTTTATTATTTCTTAAGTTGAAACGTAACTCTTTAGCCTATTTTAAGAAAGTATTTCAAATAAAACTTATTCTTATGCAAACTAATGAGTCCGAGAATGGAAAATTTTACTGAAGAATATTGCTGAATTTATTTAGAATGCCTACTTTTTGCTTTCATAGATTTGAAAAATGTTTAGTTATATATATTCATAATTATAAGCATCATTATGGTACATTATCTGTGTTTTAGTCTCTCATTCTACAAATTTAAGTGAAGGATTGAGCATGCTATTTTAATTTTTTTAGATATACACCTGTGGGGCGCTCCTTTTTCTCAGCTCCAGAAGGATATGACCACCCTCTGGGAGGGGGCAGGGAAGTGTGGTTCGGGTTCCATCAGTCTGTTCGGCCTGCCATGTGGAAAATGATGCTTAATATTGATGGTAAGGGGACTAAAATCGTGTTCTGAATTAGGTAGTTGATTTCTTTTGGGGGGGGGGGGGTGTTTGTATGTGTGTGTGCATGTGCGTGTGCATGTGTAAATTTTATATATACAGTGTTATGTGTATTATTGTTTTGAAGTAATACTAAAGGATGGGTACGTATAACAAACTAGACAACACTCCATATTTTTATTATATTCCATTTAGGGGTAATCCTCATGTTGAACTTGCCTTGTAATGCGATTACCTATGAAGGAAGCACATGAAAACAAGTATAAAAGTCCTGATGTGATTGTCTGAGAAATCTCTTATAGTTAGTTCACTTTTATCCTCTTAACTCTATGTCAGCATTTCATTATAAAATACATACAAAGAAAGAGAAATCTGTATGATCACAGTGACCACATTATGCCTACTGCTGTAATTAAAGTCTTGGCTAATTGTCATTTTTAGGTGCTCTCATAAATATTTTTAAGCTTATATAAGATTAGGGAAAATAATATGTATTACTATATATGTAACCATTATTCAGATTTTAAGGGTTTTTCTACCTTTGCTTAATCAATCTGCAGTTTGTCCTCTACTTTAAATTTTTAAAATCGTATTCTGGACAGCATATTATTTGTCCCTAGTACTTCAGTACATACCTCTGAAATTTATTTTTTACACAGAAGCAATACCATTGTGATATGGAAGAATATTTAAAAATAATCTCTTTTTTTGTACTCTCTAATACCCTTTCTGAAATCCACTTTTCTTGATCCTCTCAAGTGCCTTTTTCTTGTTAGTTGATTCTAATTACAATTTATGCAAGACCCCTACATCACATTTGGTTATTATGTCTTTTTTGATCTAATAGTTCCATTTCCTTCTCTCCTTCATTCGGTCTTGCTTCCTTCTTTCTTTTCCTTTCCTTTTTTATATTAGTGACTTGTTAAAGAAGCTTGACCACTTGTCTTACAAAATTTTCCCAAGTCTGAGTTGGTCTTTGGTTTTCTTCTGTTACTATTTAATTCTTCTATCCTCTGTGTTACCTTAAAATTGAAGTTTGCTTTAGAAGTTTGAGTCAGTTCTGGTTCAGAGTATTTGCTAGGTACTTTTTATTCTGTAATACTTGGAGATACACAGAATTATTTTAATGATGCTAAAGTTAATCTAGATTAATCAGAGACTCAGTAGGTTCAGAGACTCTTCATAGTATATTTCCTAGTCAACTCTAAGTTACTAATGTTGTATTTTCTGATCATTGTTACCAAATCATTTATTTCACTAGGGATTATCAACTGGTAATTTCCAAATTTTGTTAATCTTTTTGCATTGGATAGAATTCTCAAGTACAAAAGCACAATGACCTAATGATAATCCTTTAGTGTTTGATAGCTTTCTGGCATAGCAGGATAGTGCAGGCTTATCTTAAATTTCTTGCCCAGTGCCTGGAACTAGCTGTTACTCAAAGGAGCCTTGTTTTATCCAGATTGGTGTATAGTTTATTTGTTTATTAGCAGTATCTGACATTGTAAAAGTCATGAGGGAAGACATTTAGCCAATCCCCTTTGGGTATACACTTGAGCTGTTTTTAATTGTATGATATTTCCAAGCATCATTTCATACATACATATTCATACATATATATATGATTAATTCCTGGAAGTGATATTAATGGATCCAGGGTAAATGAATTCGTAATTTTTATTAGTATTTCTAGATTGACCTGTATAGAATATTGTAAATATTTTACATCAGTCAGTGAGAATACCTGTTTTCTTCTATCTTTGCCACAAGAATAATTTTCAGGTTTTGTCAATAATCAGTTTGTAAAAAAGTCTCTTTGTGTACTTTCAATTTGCAATTGACTGCCTTTTCTCTTATGTAAGGCCACACGTCCACCTGCCTACCTGTCTTCCTTCCTTCCTTCCCTTTTTCCCTCCTACCCTTCCCTTCCTTTCTTTCTTCCTTCCTTCCTTTCTGCCTTCCTTCCTTCCTGCCTGCCTGCCTGCCTTCCTTCCTGCCTGCCTTTCTTCCTTCCTTATTTTTGCCATGTTGTGAACCAATCCTAGATCTCTACCACTAGTCTGCACTCCTGCCCTTTCCAGAGTCCTGGGATTACAGACATGCACCATCATGCCTGGCTTGTGTTTCTTAATGAATTGCTAGCTTATGTCTTTTGCCCCTTCTTAAGATTGGATTTTTTGATCTTCTCATTTACCGAGAGTGTTTTCTAACTGAAGTTTAACACTTCTGTCTCTAATATAGGTTAAAAATGTTTGTCTTGTATTTGACCTTTGTATGGCAGAGGTTTTTGTTGTTGGTTTGTTTTTTGCCCTGCAGAAGTTTGCCTATTGGCGTCAACACTAAGACACAGGTATACTTGCATGTTACCAGTCGATCATCTCTTTTATGCTCTTCTATGGAATTTGTGTGTGTGACGCAGAGGATTGAGAATTGAAGCCTGCCAGGATTGCTTATGCTGGGCTAGTGCTCTTACACTACACTAAACCCCTAGCTCACTTTTGCAGCTTTTAGTATCTAGTCCCATTTTCTCTTTTTTTGGGATTTCAAGGTCATTTCTATATTGTAGCACATAAGCTGGAAATTACAGATAACTTTGTTTTGGTCTAGTCGGGAGGAAAGAACAGGTTATTACTTTTATCAAAATCTCATTATTTTAAAATTGAAGTTAGGATAGACTGACATCTTTAAGGTGTTGAATCCTTGTGTTCAAGAACATAGTATGTCTTTCTATTTTGCTTCCTTCAGGACAGTTTTAAAGTTTTCCTCACATAACAGTTGCATATTTCTTATTAATCTTAGGCACTTTCTTCCTTTCATTGTTCTTAAATGAGTTAATAGATCATAGCTGTTAATTGTTAAATGCATGGAGGCTTTTATTTTTTGTATACTTTTTATCTCTTATTGAATTCCATTATTGTTTATTTACAGCATTTTTCAAGTGATTTTTCGTGGGTTTCTGGGTTACAATCATATCATCTGCAGGTAGTGATTAGGTGCACCTCTTTTGGGTCTTAGTGCCTCTGATTTCTTCCCATCAGGCTATAGTGACTCTTTTAGACATGATGGTGTTAAATAGTAATGATTAATACTTTCTTTTTATTCCTCACTTCTGAAGGAATATTTCCAATGATTAGTCATTAAGTAATATGCATGCATAAGTTGTATATATATTAATCACATTAAGGAACATTTATTGATTCCTGTTTTCTTAAACACTTATTCATTCATTCATTTATTTATTTATTTATTTATTTATTTATTTATTTATTGAGACAGAGTCTCACTCTGTAGCCCACACTGCTTCTGAACTCACTATGTAGTCCAGGCTGACCTCAAATTCATGGCAGTCCTCCTGCCTCAGCCTCCCAAGTGATGAGATTACAGGTCTGTGCCACCACACCCAGCTCATATGATGCTGAAGAATTGGACTCAGGGTTTTCACCTTGCTAGGGAAGCACTATACCTGCTGTGCTATTTCTCCACACCTCATTAAGTACTTTCAAATAGCAATATGTATTAAATTTTGTCTTAAGACTTTTTAGCATTTATCTAGCTACTGATACAAATTTTTTACAAATATTGAACCAAACTAGAATTCCTATATTTGTTATATTGCACTGTATTCTGTTTACTAATACCTTACTTTTTAAATTAAAATGCAAATTTTAGGTAATCTGCAGTCCTTTTTTGTGCAGCAGTCTTTTTCAAGTTTGGTATTAATATTTTATTTAAAAAGGTAGATTTTTTCCTAAAATGTTCAGTAGTTTTCATATAGTATTGAAGAACCAGCTCTTGTAAGATTTGGTAGAATTCTGTAAAACCTTGTGACCTTGTGTACTTTGTTTCATTTCGTTTGGTGGGCATTATAAGAATTGCTCCTCATATTTTGTGAAAATGACCTCACACAGACTATCTAGGATCACTTTAATAGGTCACAATTTTTACTGGAAAATTACCTGTATTTAACATAATTTTATAGGGTTATACACAATTGTAAAGCAGTTCCTTTTTATTTTTTATTTTATTTTATTTTTGAGACTGGGTCTCACTCTGTAGCCCAGGCTGGTCCTGAGCTCACTGTGTAGCCCAGATTGGCCTTGAACTCACAGCAATCCTCCTGCCTCAGCCTTCCCAGTGCTAGGATTAGAGGTGTGTGCCACCACTCCTGGCTGATGTGATACTATGGAATTGAACTTGCTTGCTAGGCAAGTGCTTTAACCGCTGAGCTATTCCTCCAGCCCCAGCAGTTCATTTTTAAATTTTTTTTTCTATTTCTGTGGCTTTCTACAGTTTCTTATTTTGTTTACTTACACTTTGTTCATCTTAATTAGAGTAGTTAGTATTTAATCCACTGATGTTCCCCCCGAGGAAAAAAAAGCTTTTTATTATTTTTAAAAATTCTTCGGATATTTTCTGTCTTCTTTGTTTCTCTTTTATCTTTAAAAAAGTTTTTTCTCAGATATTACTTAGTTCACCAAACTAGACTTGTTTTCCGACCTTTTTTGAAGTATATTAATAACTTTCATTTTATCTTATTAGTAGATCTAAAACAAATTTCATTTTGATCATTGTTCTAGCTTTATTGCCAAGCCTCTAATAGGTAGTATAGTTATCATATAATTCTCTAGAGATTCCACAAATTTTTTTCTCTTTTTTTTTTCTTTTCTTCTTTCTTTCTTTTAGATAGTCTCTTGCTCTGTAGTCCAGGCTGCTCCTGAACTTGTTATGTAGCCCAGACTGGTCTCTAACTCATGGCAGTCCTCCTGCCTCAGTCTCCTGTGTGCTGGGATTGCAGCAGTGGACTATTATACCTGGCTAATTTTTATGTGGTGCTAGGAAATTGAACCCAGGATCTTGCACTTAAAAGGGGCTATAACTGTTGTGCTATGCCCTCAGCCCAACGAATTCAATCTATATTTCCTGTGACCCATATATTATTTGAGGGTTTTTAAACTTTAGATTGAAAGCCTTTGTTTTTCTTTCTTTATTTTTAATTTCTAGTTTTACGGTGGTATCAGAGAATGTGGTTTCTACTTCTTTCCTTTTCTTTTGGTTTTCTTTTTTCTTTTGTTTTGATTTGATTTCCTCCTTGAAGAGACTGATACTACCTTAGTTGGTCTTGAACCACCAGTTTCTCATGATCCTCTTGCCTCAAACTCTGACGTAGCTGGAGTCTTAGTTGTTTATCCTTTGCTGGGACATACCTAATGTCCACAATTTTAGGGAGGAAAGATTTATTTTAACTCAGTTTCAGAAGGTCACAGTGCATTCACTGGCAGGCTGCTAGAAATGATAGACTGGGGCTAGAGCCAGAGAGAGCTCCTCACAGCATGGTAAAAGAGAGCCAACTCTGAAAAAGGGTGGAATTAGCACCATACCCCTCCAGATCAATCCCCAAGCAACCACCTCTTCCAGCCAGGCATCACCTCTCCAAAGTACACAATATTCATAGGTACATGAGGCTCCACATACAAATCGCTACAAAATGGTAATACAAATGTACACCATTTTATCTGGCTTTTTATTTCTACTTTCAGAATTTGTTTAGGTATCTTTTTATAGCTTAATATATGTCAGCTTTTGTGATAGCTCAATAGGTATTTCCAAATACATTCATTTACTAAGGTAGAATTATATTTAATATTGAGCAGAATTACCATTTTGTTGTTATTGTCATTTTTAAATTCTTTTTTCTCCCTCAGATTAGTAAAAATGCATTAATTTTCCTATGTGCTTCTATTTCTCCTTATATCCCTTTGAATTTCTGTTTTCTGAATGTTAGTTGTATTACCCAAAGCATATATTACTGGAGGTATATTTGTTTTCTTTGTTGTAAATTATAATCTCTTTGCCATTTTATATTTTATTTACATAACACATCTAAGCATTTTTGTTTCCCTTTCTGCCTCCCACCTTATCACCCTTACCACATCTCCTTTCCCTCTCCACAAAGTCTGTCTTCTTAATTTGTTTCATCTCTTACTTTTTAAATTTTTTTTGTATTAGAGAAACCATTTAACCTGTGTCTGATTCATATACTAAATATTAATGGCTTCAAGGTATATCCATTTTCCTATAAATTATTCAAATTTATCTTTCTTTGTAGCAGAGTAGTATTCCATTGTCTAAATATACCATATTTTCTTTATCTATATTCATTCATCTGTTGAAGGACATAATTGGCTTCTTCCAAGATTTTGCTATTATCAGTTGTGCTGCTATAAACATGGGTATGCATGTGTCACTCTTGTATGGTGACTTTAACTCTTTTGGTACTATACCCAGAAGAGGAAGGTATACTTGGGTCAGGTGGGATATCTGTTTTTTTTTGTTTGTTTGTTTGTTTGTTTGTTTTTTGAGAATCTTTATACTGCTCTCAACCACACCAGCAATGTAGGAGGGTTCCTTTTTCCCCACAACATCACCACCATTTGTTGTTTCTTGAGTTCTTAGTGTCAACTGTTCTTACTGGAGTGAGATGGAACCTCAGTATTGCTTTGATTTGCATTTCTCTGATAGCTAAAGGTAGTGAACATTTTTTCATGTATTTGTGTGCATTTGGAGTTCTGAAAACTGTGTTCATTTTAGTTGTTCATTTTTATAGGGTTTTTTAATGTTCTTTGTATATTGTATATAATAGTCCTCTATCTGAGAAGTAGCTGGTAAAAACTTAGTCCCATTCTGTCAGCTTTCTTCACTCTGTTGATTGTTTTTTGCTGTGCAGAAGCTATTTAATTTGATGTAATCTCCTTTGTTGAATCTTGATGTTATTCCATGTAGTTTGGGTGTTTTTTAAGAAAGTCCTTGCCTATGCCTATGTCTTCATTGTTTTCAACAATTTTGCCAATTTTTTTCCCAGCAGATTCAGTATTTCCATTTTAACGCCTAGATCTTTGACACATTTTGATTTGATTTTGGTATTGAAAGATGACCTAGTTTTATTCTTCTGTGTGTAGCCATTCAGTTTTCAGAGCACCATTTGCTTTTTTTCTTGTTGAGGTTTTTGTTCTGTTTTGTTTTTGAGACAGGGTCTCCCTCTATAGTCCATGGTGGTCCTGAACTCACTATATAGCCCAGGTTGGCCTCCAACTCATGGCAATCCTGCCTCAGCCTCCCGAGTGCTGAGATTACAGGTATGTACCTCCACACTCAGTTTATGTGGTGCTAGAGAATCAAATGCAGGTCCTTAACTGCTAGGCTATTCCTCTAGTGTCCTAGCACTGCTGTTACTCTAGCATATATGTTTGGCCCCTTTATCACAGATCAGGTGGCTGGCGGTACTCAGAGTTGTCTCTGCATTCTCAGTTCTTTTCCGTTGATCTGCCTGTCAATACCAGGTGTTTCTTTGGTTTTTTTTTTTATCACTGTTCTTGGTAATATTATTTGATAACTGGTATTGTGATGGCTCTGTCTGTTTTGTTGCTTAAGATTGTTTTGACTATCTGGATCTCTTCTGGTTTCATATAAATTTTAGGATTGTTTTTCCTAGTTCTGTAAAAAACGCTGTTGGTGTGTTGATTGGACTATATTGAATCTGTATATCAGTTTTGGTCATGTGGCCATTTTAAGAGTACTGGTTGTGCTTATCCAAAAACAGGGAATAGCTTTCTATTTTCTAACATTCTGTCTACAAAATACTGTAGTTTTCAGTATAGAAGTCCTTCACTTTCTTACTTAGGTTGATTTCTAAGGTTTTCGTTATTTGTTTGTTTGTTTGTTTGTTTGTTTTTTGAGACAGAGTTTCTCTCTGTAGCCCAGGCTGGTCCTGAACTCACTAAGGAGCCCAGGATGGCCTTGGACTCAGGACAATCCACCTGCCTCAGCCTCCCGCGTGCTAGGATTATAGGCATGTGCCACCACACCCAGCTTTATGTGATGCTGGGAAATCAAACTCAGGGCTTTGCACTTTCAAAGCAAGTGCTTTAACCACTGTGCCATTCCTCCAGCACAATTTCTAAGTATTTAACTTTCTTTCTTTCTTTGTACAACAGTGACTCAGTTGTAGTCCAGGTTGCTCCTGAGCTCACTGTGTAGCCCAGGATGGCCTCAAACACATGGCAATCCTCCGACCCCAGCCTCCCAAGTGCTGAGATTATAGGCATGTGCTACCACAGCTGGCTTATATGGTGCTTGGTAATCAAAGTCAAGGTCTTGAGTTTAATTGCTAGGCAAATGCTTTAACCACTAAGCTGTTTCTCTGACTCAGTGTTTAACTTTTCATTGAGGTTACTATAAATGAGATTGTTTTCTGATCTTTTTCTGTGTTTTCATTGTTCCTATGGAGGAATGCTATTGATTTTTGAGGGTTGATTTTATGTCCAACAATTTGACTACATTTATTTATTTGTTCTAAGAGTCTGTTGGTGGAGTTTTTGAAATCTTCTATGTGAAGAATCACATCATCCACAGTAAAAGTAGTTTCACTTCTTCCTTTCCTGTGCATATCCTCTTTATTCCATTCTATTGCCTGATTGCTCTGGCTAAGGGTTTAAGCTTCTATGTTGAATCCAAGTGGTAAGAGTGGACTGCCCTTGTCTTGTTCCTGATTTGAAGGGAAAATGCTTTCAGTTTTTTCCCATTTAGGATGATGTTGGCTGTAAGATTGTCATAAATTGCTTAAATTGGCTTTAGGTAAGATCTTTCTATATCTCTTTTTTTTCAGAGTTTAGATCAAGAAGGGATGTTTTATTTTGTCAAATACTTTTTCTGTGTCTTGAGATGTGATTTTTGTCCTTGTTTTGTCCTTGTTTTTATTAATGTGCTAGTTTACATAGGTTAATTGATTTACATAGGTTGAAACAGCTTTTCATTCCCAGGACAAGGGCACTTAATCATAGGCTATGATCATTTTAATAATTTGTTACATTTTGTTTGCTTTATCCTTTTTATTTTCTTGCTCTGCAGGCCCAGGCTGGCCTCAGACACACAGCAATCTCCCTGCCTCAGCCTCCCTACAGCGAGGATTACAGATGTACACCACTATATCTGACTTTGCTTTATCTTATTGATAATTTTGTATATATATTCTTTAAGGAACTTGGACTGTAGTTTTCTTTCTTGTTGAGTCTGTGCATGGTTTTGGGATCAAGCTGGTACTAGCTTCCAATATGGAGTTGGGTAGTGTTTTCTCTCTTTTAATTTCATGGAAGAGTTTGAGAAGCATTTTGCTAATTTCTTGAAGTCCTGATAGGACCCATCAAGTCCTGGGATTTTCTTTGTTGGTAGACCCTTTATTACTGCCCTGGTTATCCTCTATGGTTATCACTCTATTCATCCCTGGTTATCACTCTATTCATGTGTTTATGTCTTCTTGGTTCAGCTTTGGTTTATCATATGTGTCCAGGAATTTATGAATTTCTTTTGGGTTCTTGAATTTATAGGAATATAGGTTTTCAAAGTAGTTTCTTACACTCCTCTGGATTTCAGCAATGTCTGTTGTGATTTCACCTGTTTCATTTCTAATTGCATTGATGTAAATTCTTTCTTTCCTTCTTTTGGTGATTTTGAGTACAGATTTATCAGTATTATATTTACTTTCAAAGAACAGTTCTTTGATTGAGTTGATCTTATTTATTTTTTGTTTCAATTTTATTAATCTCCATTCTATTCCTTATAATTTCTGTCCTACTGCTTTTGGATTTGTCTTGTTCTTATTTCCTTAGGTCTTTGAACTGCGTCATTAGATTATTTAGATGCCTCTTTTTAAAATATATATATATTAAATATATATATAAATATATATATGCATTCAAAGCTGACTTTCCTTGCTTTCAAGTGAATATTTCATTTCCTTAAAAATTTGTTTTCAGAGCTGGAGGATTGGCACAGGGGTTTAAGTGCTTGCCTAGCAGCATGAGCCCCTGGGTTCAATTCCTCAGCACCACAGTAGCTGGGCATAGTGGCACATGCCTGTAATCCCAGCACTTGGGAGGTTGATGCAGGAGGATTGCCATGAGTCCAAGGCTTGCCTGGGCTATATAATGAGTTCAGGAGCAGTCTGGGTCACAGTGAGACCCTCTCTCAAAAAAAATTATTTTCTGTTTACATTTTCCACCTGTCTACCAAAATGTTCCTTCATTCCTTGCGTTGCCTTATTTACCTCAACCGGCTTTTTGTGTTTTCTGTAAATTCAGTAAACTCTGCATTCATTAGGACCATTATTTGTTTAGTAAGTTCCTCTTTTAGCTGGCTCATCATTGCTTGCATTTAGTTAAAATGTCTTGTTTGAATGGACTGTTTGCATAAACCACCTGGTCCACTTGGTTTTTAACTTCCTTTCCTATGAGTTCCACTATTTTGGGGCTCATGACATTAGCTTGTGGGGACTCAGGTGTCTCTGTATGTGTTCTGTTGCCTTGTCTTCCTGTGATTTTATTGCTGAGGAACTTCATTTTAATGGCCTAGCAAAGAGGTGTCTTTGAATGTGTATGAGGATATATTAGGGGAGCAAGTCCACTGAGTTCTGTGCTGAGTGTAGGCAGTCAGGGGGTCTTAAAAGTCCAGTAGCCTCCAAGGTGGCTTGTTCACACCCGGCCCCATTAGCAAAGCTCTCCCATCTGTCTTAGTTTCCCTCCCCTGAGGTAGGACTCACCATCCTCTAAGGTGTTCTTACTATCTCCCGAACTTTTCAGGAGATCTGCAGCCTTTCTTCCCTCTCTGCAACTATCTCTTGTTCTAGTTCCTTCCAAGGCACTGATTAAGAGTATCATGAAAATCCCTGGTGTGTGGTCCAGCCTGCATGCCCACCTGCCTGCCTGCCTTTCTTTCTGTCTTCCTTACTTCCTCTGTACCTGGTAAGTTAGGCCATATAAGTAAGAAGTTCTTGATCTTGGTTTTGTCAAACAACTATCTCAATTTTTATAATTGTGCATTTTTAAACTTTTTTCCCCATAATACTAGAGATCCAACCTAGGGCCTTCATACTAAGCTACATCCCCAACCCAATTTCTAGTTTTTGATTTTGAGTCAAGATCTTGTTAAGTTGCTCAGGCTAGGCTTGAACTTGAGATCCTGTGCTTCAGCCTACCATATTACATATCTACACCACCAGGCCCAGCTGTTGATGTGTTTTATATGTTTTTAAAATGATAATCCTCAAAACAGAAAGGATTCCTCTTTCTACCCAGTGGTAGCCTTTAGAGCTATTCCTTGATATGATGGTCTTCTTCTTTTTTTTAAATTTAAAGCAGTATTTTTTGTTTCCCTGAATGAGTAACAATTGTATTTGTTGTATTTTCCTTACTCATTTCTTTTTACTAACTGATTTTAGCCAACATGTATTATTATATGCCCCCTTACATTTTTATTCTTTAATTTTGCTTAAATTTTTACTACTTCACTCTCAACTTCGAATTCTATTTATTAAACATAAGATGCAGTTGTTGTATTTATTCTTTTTGTATTTCGTGCTCTTAATCATTTATTTGTGTTTAATACTCTCCTTACATTCTTTGAATATGTAGCTTATGTGCTCCATTTTTCATTATATGTGTGTTTCTTTCCTTACATCTGCATTGAAATGCATTGGCACTCCCTACTAGTGCTTTGGTTGACATTGATTTTTTGTCATTTCTTGGTTTCATTTTACCCTTAGGTTGTTTCTTCGGGTGAGGCTCACAAGGATAACAACTGAATTTTTGCATGCTGTCTATGTATAGTCTTCCTGAAAGTCTGTTTGATTAGATGCAAAATAATTGGCTCAGATAGTCCTTCCTTCTGTATCTTGTAGGTATTTTTCTGTTGTATCCTCACACTCAGTGTCCAGTAGAGAAGTATTAGGCTAGTTTGATTTTATTTTTCTTAGGCGCTTTTGTCTTTTGTCTACCTCCTAGAGATACTTTTTGTGACTATTTTACTAGATTTTTTTTTCTCAGTTGAGTATTTTGTGTCAGCTTTATTTTGGAAATAAGATTCCTTTAGAAAATGTAGGTACAAGTCATATTTATTTTCAAAGAAAATTCTCATTTTAAAAAATTTTCCATCCAGTGTATTTCTTACCATGCCATTAATGGGATATATTTTACCTTACACTTATTATAATTTAGTCTTTAGTTCTTTTTAATTTAAAAATCTTTTTCTTTTTTTCTTTTTTTCTTTTTTTTTGCTTAGTTTTGTTGTACTTCTCTCACCAACTCATATTGATTGACTGCCTATTCCTTGACTCTTAAAGATCAGCTCTGAGATCTTCAGACTGCATTAAGAATTTTTTGGGGCTAGGGGAATAGCACAGCAGTTAAAGTGCTTGCCTTGCTGGCTCAAGATCCTGAGTTTGATTCCCTGTGCACGCCTGTAATCCCAGCACTCAGGAGGCTGAGACAGGTGGATTGCCTGAGTCCAAGGCCAGCCTGGACTCCATAGTAAGTTCAGAACCAGCCTGGGTAACAGAGTGAGACCCTGTCTCAAAAAAAAAGAATTTTTTTTTCAACTTGTGTTTCAAAAGTAAGGTTATAATTTTTATCTACTTTGTGATGACACTGTTCGTTGGGAGTTGTTTTTGTCAGAGATAATGCACTGCTTTTTCACGTTTCTTATAGTATCTTTGTGCAGATACTAATTTTTGTTGTTAATATTCAAATGACATACATCGTGCAAACTACCTATTAAAAAGGGACTTTTGGAGTGTAGCAAGAACATTAGTTTTACCTTATGAGCAAGATACTTTGTCACATGTCTCTGCTCAAGTCCTCTGTCTTCTGTTGTGCTGATGAATTCATTCTTCAAAATGTAATCACATATCCTGTGTCTCTTGGTAATTTAAGTGATGTAAGTAGTATGAATTACCATCCATGAGTTCTTCCAGATTCATATTATTTTCTGCTACCAAAGGAAAGAGCTTCTGTCTTTTAATTTGTCTGTTTCATATGTTAAAAATCAAAGAATTTGTAACAGGTAGGTGTGCACGAGTTTTGGTCATTGTTTTTATAATTTTTCTACAAGTTTGAAATTATTTTAAATTACAAAAAAAAAAATGTATACCTCACCTTTGGAAGTATAGTCTTTTGTTAGATTGTCACCTTACACTACCCTTTATCTGTTCTAATTATTCTTCTATTCCTTCTTTCTCTACTTCCTTTTGAGTTTGCCCATGAACATTCAGTCTTAGTTCTAAACATTGCAGTTCCCACTTACTGTTGAACCCTTTCTTTGTGGGAGTGGAAATTTGTTATTCCCCGACTAACTACCTTTGTACTTCTTGTCCTTAACCCATGCTCTTGTTTCTTGCAAGAGTTCACTAGTCTCAGATACATTGGGCATATTTACTTATTATTTGTCACTTTCTGATTTTATTATCAGCTAGTTCTACTGAAAATGTATGGTTGGTTTGTTTCTTTTTTTCTTCTTCATAACATTCTCTGTTGTTCTGCACAGGTTCTAGGAAAAACTGGGAAATTTTGGAATTAAATTGTTACGTTCTTATTTGAGCTTGAATTCTTAGCTTTGGAAATTGTTAAATAATTTCTAGACAACTCACAGCCAAATCACAAAGGAAATTTGAATTTTGAACTGAAAGGTAATTAATGATAATCCACACGAGAAGTGCTATGATCAGCTAAAGCATTGCTTAGAGAGAATTTAGAACCCTAAATGCATATTGCAATATAAGAAAGTATCAGTGACCTGATCATTCATCTTGAGTTAGAAAAATAACAAAATTAAATGCAAAGAGAATAGAAGGGTGTGAGATTAAGACAGAAATCAATGAAATAAAAACCAGCCTTACCTCTGTCCCTTGGGTAGGGAGATTTGAAAGGTTTTTAAGAAGGATAGTGACATGATCATATTTGTTTTCCAGAAAGAGACCTCTGGCAGCAGTGTGGAAAATAGATAGAGGAGAAAAAACTAATCTGAGAAGCCAGTTAGGAGGCTTTTCAATCATAGTTCAGGTAAGAGATGGTGATGGTCTAACGGCGGGATGGAGAGGAAGGAACATATTCCGAGAATTAAGCTAAAAAAAAAAATAAGTTTAAGGACCATGACCAGGGCAAAAAAAACAAAACAAAACCCCTTTGGATATAGTTACTAGTGCATAGAACTGATTGGAAACAATAGACCAGAAGAAACTTTGTTTGATTGTTGAAGGAATCATCTTTGCAAATAAACTACAAGCTTGGTGTATCAGTCAAGGAACCAGGGAAGCAGAACCAGTAAGAGATACATAGATTAAATTTACGCAATTATAGGAAAGAATAAAGCCAATCTGAAATCCTTAGAGTAGGCAATCAGAAAAGATGTGCTAGAAGTCTTGGATTCTATGGGATACTGTTGTCTATAAGTGGAATTTCATCTCTGTCTCTCTTAAGGAAGTCTCAGCCCTGCTTTTAAGGACCTCCAACTAATTGAAACAGGTCCATCCAAATTATCCAAAATAATCCCCCTTTACTTACAGTCAGATTGTTATGGACTTTGATTACATTTGCAAAATAGCTTCATAGCAACACCTAGATTAGTGTTATTTAAAAATGGGAGTTAGTAGCTTTGCCAGTTTGACACATTAAGAAAAAAATTAAAAACAACTACAAAAAATATTTCACCTGAAAATTTGTGCTGTTCTTTAATTCTTGAAACAATATTCCCATGCAGTGACTACATGTTATAAACTTGCTTTCAAGAAGGTGATATCCTCCAACACTCAGATTACTGGCTCTGAGGTTTCTACCAGGTTTGAATGGTGATACTATCAAATGAATGTGGAATGTTGATCTGCTGTTGATGGTTGGCAGTATATATATTGGGTGTAGATAGATCACATATTAACATATCCAATGCTTGACGATTCTTGAAAGCATATCGAGAGACATCTATAATATAGTTTGAAATTTAGGTCTGAAAATCTGCTATCATGAAAGCATGTTGAATCCGTATTTGATACTCTAGATATAGAAAAGTCTCTAAGAATAGGCCTTAGTTTAAAACAGAAAAGGGAAGGCTAAAAGTATGGGGAATATTCGCATATAAGAAGAGGAGAAATAGCACGTAATGGTTACCACAGGGAGTGTGAGAGCAAAAAGTTGTAGGGGCCAGAAAAGGAAGTATGTTCAAAACGTATTGATTTCAGAATTAAACAGTGAGAGCCTTTTTGATAAAATTAAGAGCAAGAAATGGATATCAGTACAATGATTTTTACACACTATTATGTTTTCTAATTTCTATTCTCCTTACAGGTTTCAGACTACATGTTACTTCCTTGAGAAGCAGTGTTTGACACCCTTCTCCCCCTATACAACCACCCCCCAAGTTTGAGTTAGGTATTTCTCTCACGTATTCCATAAGACAATATACTTCCCTATAATATTAATAGCATGAATCACCATGAATTATAAGTGTTTCTTGCTCTTCATCTGTAATTAGAATTAAAGTTCCTTCAAAGTAGTTACTGTCCATCACATTCACCAGTAAATTCTCCATGCCTGACACAACTAGGTTTTTTTTGTTTGATTTGGGGTTTTTTTTTTCCAGATTTTTGAGACAAGGCTTCACTATATGACCAGGCAGGCCTCAAATTTATGGAGTCTTCCTCCCTTAGCCTCCCAAGTGCTGAGATTGTAGACATGCGCCACTACACCCAGCTCCATAGCACAACTCTTGGCCATATTAGCAAAGAATTAATAAATGAATATAGGAGCGTGGAAAAGGAACTTCCAAATGAGCCTGAAAAGTCAGAAGTATTCATAAGAATGAATGATGTCTTAGCTGAGCTTTAACAATATGGTGAAACCAAGAGTTTAGATTGAAAAATAGGTTTCAGGAATGAAAGATTGTTGCAAAGTCTCTAAACTATAAAACTTTATTGAAAGTCATAGAGAAAAATCTGAATAAATGTAATATATTAGGCCTGTTGAGAAATCCAGACTGTCAGTTCTCCTAAAACCAATCTATAAGTGGAATTTTAACTACAATTCCAGCAAGGTATATTGCAAAACTTAGTAAGTCAATATTAAGGTTTATATGCATGAATAAATGACTGAGAAAAGCCAATACAATTTTAAAGAGACAAAAAGGAATTGTTCTACTTATTATAAAACTATAACAGTTAAACCACAGTGCTTTACCTGTAGGGTCAAACATAGCTGAAGCAGAAATGAGCCCTAGAAACAGGGCATGTGTGTGCGGTTATGGGAAATGTAGATGTCTGTGGTGGTACATAGTGGTACTTCCTGTCAGTGGGAAAAGACATGTGAGGCCCTGAGTTTGATTTCCCCTGCACCACATAAAACTAGGTCCAGTAAAGCATGTAAATAATCCCAGCACTTGGGAGACTGAGGCAAGAGGATTGCAGTGATTCCAAGGCTAGCCTTGGCTACATAGTAAGTTCAGGACCAGACTGGTCTATGGAGTAAGACCCTGTTTAAAAAGAAAAGAAAAGACTGAAATATTCATTAAATTATGTTTATATACCTTTTAGTCATTTGAAAAGAATAACTGGATCCTTCTAACATGTTATACAAGATTAATTTCTAGGTAGATTATAATCTTAAAAGTGAAAAGCAAGATTCTGAAAGTATTTTAGAAAAAATATGAGAGTGGTCCTAACACTGAACAAAATATAAATAAACCATAAAACAAAATATTGATAAACTTGACTGCATCAAAACTTAAAATATGTTGTACAAAATAGACTATAAACAAAATTAAAATACTAGGAGAATCAGGAAGTTACAAATCAAATCAATAAAGTACAAATTTATAGCCATTAGATTTATAAAATGAAAAAAACTTATAAAATACCTAATGTTGGTGAGGAGGAAGTAAAAGGAACTGTACTCTGTTGTTATAAGTAGAATTTGGTACAGCTACTTTGGAGAGCAATTTTATCCAGTAAAGATATAAATCTTAAAATCCTTAATATACCTTTGTTATATCTTGCATATGTACCTGACACATTATATATAATAGCAAAAAAATTGGAAGCAACTTTAATTTTTATCAACAACAGAATGAATAAATAGTTCATAAATTATTTTTGTGGTGTGTACTGCATAGGAGTTAAATGAATGACCAGATGTAGATGTATCAGTGGAGATTATTAAGACAGTGTTAGAGTGGAATAAATAACAAGGATATATTATTTGTATGAATTTAAAATTGAACAAAAAGTATATAACAGTTATATACAAATATAATAAAGTTTTAAAGATGTAGGTGGGACAAATATATACCAATTTCAGGATTATGATTCCCTTTAAGAAGAAGGAAAAGAAATGCAATAGTTTGGCTAGAACAGGGAGAAGAAAATAAAAAGGCTACATGTTTTAGGAAAAATAGAGTGTGCTTGTGTGAACGAAGTGTAATTCGTGGCATTGGAAAGCAAAGGAATAATAAAATTGATCATGTATATGATTTTATATATATATATGTGATCATATATATATGTATATATATATATATGTGGTATCTCAGTGAAATGAAAGTAACGTCTAAAATTTATAATGGTTTTCTTTTCTCTCGGCTTTGTTGAAGTATGATTGACAAAATTGTATATACTTAAGATGTACAATTTGATAACACATACATATTGTGAAATATACCTGTTACCTCACAATAGTTACTTTGTGTGTTTGTAATAACACCTGGGACCTATTCTCAGTAAATTCGAGTATATGGTGCATTATTTTTAACCGTAGTCACGTGTCATATATTAAGTCTTCATTCTTTTTTTTGTGGTACTGGGGCTCAAACATGGGACCTTTACACTGAGCTACATCCCCAATGTGCTCTCTGTCTGTCTGTCTGTCTCTCTCTCTCTCCCTCTCTCTCTCTCTCTCTCTCTCTCTCTCTCTTTCTCTCTCTCTGGCATTTTCTTGGGTGTTTTTAGTTTGTTTTTTTGCCCAGCATTTGCTGTCCTGCCTCAGCCTCCTGAAGTGCTGGGATTGCAGGCCTATGCCACCAGACCCAGCTTTTAACTTACATTATAACTGAAAAATTTGTGTCCTTTGACCAACATCTCCCCATATTCCTCAGCTCTTGGTACCTGCCATTCTGTTCTCTGTTTCTATGAATTCAGCTTTTTAAGTTTCTGCTTATGACTGAAATATTTGTCTTTTTATATCTGGCTTATTTCTTAAATAGTGTCCTCCAGGTTCATCCATGTTGTCACAAATGACAGGACCCCTTCCTTTTTAAAGTTGAATAGTAAACTCTGAGTGATAGAGTGCTTGCCTGCCATGCTTAAGGCCCTGAGTTCTGTCCCTAGCACTACAACAACAAAACAAAAAGCTACTTCTTTTTTTTAATTTTTCAGATGTCATGGCTGTTATCAATTGTTACTTTATTTCTGCTACAAAAAAATACCTACTTTCTAAAAGTCAGTGTATATAAATGGTTGTAGATTTCAGTAACCGTAATTTATTTTTGCTTGTAAGTCTAAAGTTCACACTGCATATGCTTTCTTGGCATGGAAAACAAATTTCTAGAAAGTTGTCAAAGCAGAATATTAGCGTTATTTTTACATACACACACTTCCGTATGTATGTGTTTTTGTATTCCTCTCCTCTCAACACTAGGGATTGAACTCAGCTCTTCACAGCACTGTATCTTCAGCTCTTTTATTACTTTTTGTTTATTTGTTTGTTTATTTTGAGACAAGTTCTTACCAAGTTGCCCAGGCTGGCCTTTAGCTTGGAATCTTCCTGCCTTGGCCCCCCAAGTAGCTAATTACAGGTATGCACCACTGCACCCAGCCATGTGTTTTGAGTTCAGGTATAAGATGGCCAATATTAAGAAGTAATTTTATAATATTCACATTAGCCCTTTCAGAAATAAATCAAAAGGTGATGTAGTAGCACCTCCTTAATTCCAGCAGCACTCTGGGAAACCAAGGCAGGACGATGGTAAGTTCAAGACCAGCCCAAGCAATTTAGTGACTTATGGGGGCCCTTTATCAAAATAAAAAAATTTTTTTTGAAGGGTAGGGGATACAAAAAAGGATATAGTTTGGCACAAAGGTCCTCTGTTCAATCTCAAATATGGGGGTGGGAGAATAAATAAATAAAAATTTTTTTAAAGGAAAGAAGAAAATAAGTAGATCAAAGCAGAATTTTTTGGGAGTGGTAGAATGTAAGTTATCAGGATAGGAACTTTATCAACATAAGGTCAAGCAAGAAAAATGGAAGAGATCTGGATTGGGCTTATGCAGACAGTCTGCACTCCCATTGAAAGACTCTCCAGTAGAAGCAGGAATCCCCGTGACGGCCTTTGTCAAATCAGCTTCTTGATTCATGTTTTATTGTGGCTGACTGTGCTCTTCATATTTAATATACTTAGGTCCTCTTGAGGTTTGCCTTGCTCCTGTATTGATGTCTTGTTGCCTTCTTTATTTCCTTTTTATTTTTTCCCCACAAGCTTCATGAGACAAGAGTACATGGGATACTAGTTTTGTCTTTCACCTTACTTACTTACTTACTTACTTACTGAAAAAATATATTTTATCAGCAAACTTAACTGATAGTTACTCAGGAGGCCGAGATAGGAAGTTTGCTTAAGGCCAAGTGTTGAGGATCAACTTGGGCAATACAACAATACCCTATCTTTAAAAAAAAAAAAAAAAAAAACCAAATTGGATTTATATATTGAAAATCATTTTTCTGTAGCAAGCGTTGTGATACATACACACTTTGATCCTAGCACTGGTGAGGCCAAAGTAAGACAATTGCCAGTTTGAGGCCAGCCTGGGTTACATAGTAACTTTGAGGCCAGACTGGACTATAGTGAGACCTTGTCTCCAAAAAAAGAAAAGAAAACATTACTCTTTTGTTTTGTTTGTTTGCTTGTTTATTTGTTTGGGAGACTGAGGCCAGGGCCTTATACCTGCTACAGCAGACTACCACTAAACTACATCAACAGCCCTGTTCCATTTTTAAAATAGTTGCATTGAGGTTTAATTTTACACTATAATTCACCCATTGTAAATGTATATCTATTGCCTTTTTAAAAAAAAGTATCGATTTACTTTCTGAAAAATTTCTTCAATTTGATCTTCCAACTCTTTATTCATTTTTTCCATTTCTGATATTGTGTATTTAGTTTCTAACAGTTTCCTGATTTTTTTTTTTTTAACAGCATACTGTTTTCTAATTTTTTGGAGGGAGATTGGCCAATTGGTTGATTGGTTTTTCCTGTAGTACTGGAAATTGAACCTTGGGTCTTGGACTGGACTTCATCCCCAACCCTTTTTATTTTTTATTTTGAGAGGGAGTCTCGATATTTGCCCAGGCTGGCCTCAAACTTACGGTCCTCCTGCTTTACCTCCCAGGTAACAAGGGACACGGTGCATTGCCACTGGGCCTGGCTATCATGCTGCTCGTTGTGTCCAGTTCACATGCTGTACCCTCCTTTAGCTCTGTGCATAATAGATTATTTTGGAGTTCTTCATGGATATTATGCTTCCTCTGAATTCCGTTTCACTTGTTGTGTTCTGTCTTCCATTTTGGGGCATTTCTTTAGATGCTGCTGTGGTTTGGATCTGGAGTGTCCCCTGAAGCCTCATGGATTTGGATGTAGTGGTGTAACTGAGGAACTGTGTGTTATTGGAAGGTAGGGCCTAACTAGAAAGGGGAGATGTTTGGGGTTTGATCTGGAAAGATTGTGTCAACATGTTGAGACTGGGTTGGGGGTGCATATGGCAGAGCTTTCACATGTTTGTTACTGACTTATAGGCCAGGAAGTGAGGGAGGGGCACCCACTCTGGGTGTGGGGTCCTTGCTGGCAGTTGGAACTAAGTAAAGGAAGGAAGAAGCACTATTACAGCTTCTTCCTGGGAAATCTCTAGCCTTTGCCTGAATCTGCAGACATCCACATGCTCCTCACCTCATTTGGCTCCTGCTTCACTTGTCTTCTGTGTTCAGTGGAGTAAGCAGCTCTCCAGCCTGTGCTTCCACTGTTGGTGTCTGCCTATGAATGGATTGTGTGAGACCTTCTGAAACTGAGCTAAATAAATCTTTCCTCCCTTAAGTTGTAGATGTTAGGTGTTTTGACCCAGCAACAAATAAGTAACTAAGACAGATACTTAGTATCCTTGATTAGTACTTAGGATCCAGTGGGAATGAAACACATAGACTGGAATCTCTGTATGCAGTTTTGAGCCTCATTAACCCTAAAGTTCATCATAGGGTGATTTTGGTGGATTAAGGTTACAGAATCTACATTAGGATCCTTAGGTCTCTTCACTTGTCTGATCATGTTACCCAAAGATGACTCTTCCACATTCCTGGCTGAAGGTATCAGTCTGGTTGCCTGCAATGTGAAATCAGAGTTGAAGGTTCTGACAGGAGGAATTTCTGTATCAGCATTTAATATAGTCATTAAATTTCTCACTTGTAATATAGTCCTGTACCCACAGCTATGCTGGCATCCTCATTCCAGAGCGCCTTATATTTTACCTTTTTCAGAGAATAAGCCTCTGATGTTATGCAAGGAAGAAGATGTGTCCATGCAGCTCCATGGCCTTGTCAGACAATGTAGAACTCTGCCTGCTTCTTCAACTGCTCTTTATTTTTCTTCACTTCTCCCATGCTGTTTTTCACTGGTTTAAACCATACCTCGTACCACCACTTACGTTTTTTGAGAACTTTAGAGTGTAAAAATGCAGTTGATTTCCACCTTTCTTGACACAGCTGGCCTGTGATTTCTTTTTCTCGAATCCACTGGATCACTTGATTTTCATCTTCCAAAATGATGCATTTTCTTTTCTGGTCTCCCTTCTATGTTTATGTCTTTAAAACAATAATCAGTTACTATACTTATAGTGGAGTTTGGGAAGAGTAAAGTAAAATGCTTATGATTAATCTTCTGTTTTAGCACAGATTCTGTGTGTAAGAGAAGGGACTTTCAATTCATTCCAATTCATAAAAGAATCTGTAATATAGTAGATACTTAATAAATATTTGAATAGGTAATTCTTATTTTACATCAATATTATCTGTCAGTGTATATCAAATTATCCCAAACCTTAATGAGCAACTCACAACAATAAACACTGCTTACATGGTTTCTGAGAGTCAGGAATTCAGGAGCGACCTAGCTGGCTGGGTCAGGCTCAGGGACTCTGATGAGGTTGCAGTCATCTCAAAGCCTTACTGGAGCTGGGAGACCCACTTGCAGGATGTCTCTCTCAATTAGTAGCAGTTTAATTCCGAAGGCATCAGTTCCATGCCCTGTGGTGTTCTCTGTAGGTCTGGGTAAGTATCCTCACAGCATCGTCACTGGCTTCCCCCAGAGTGATACATGAGAAATAAATGCAGAAACTGTAATAACATTAATGTGTGGCATTGAAAGTTACATTCTGCCATTATTCTATTGGTACACACAGATTAGTTTTAGTGTGGGAGGGAGGGAATTATACAAAGCAGTGAATCCTGTAACTCAAGACTCACTGGAGACTAGCTACTACAGTTTTCTTCTTAAGCTAGAAGAAGAGCAAATTAAAGTAAGTAGAAACATTTTAACATTCTCATGATAAAAATTTAAAACAAACTGTAAGAGGAAATTTGAGCTGATAAAAGCAGCTCATTGTGTGTCGTGAAAAGGTTAAACATTTTTGCCTTAGGGTAAAAAACAAGGCAAGGATGCTTGCTATCATGACATCTATTCAGTTTACTGAGGTCCCAGCCAGTGATAAAACAAGAAAAGGAAATAAAGGGCACAATATGATAAAGGAAAAATGAAACTGTTTGCGGAAGACATAATAATAGTTCACATAAAATATCCTAAGGAATATACTCCTCCCCCCAAAAAAATCTACCAGATAGGTTCAATTCCTGGTGCCAAGGAAAAAAAAGTGTACAAATAATACATGAATTAACAAAGCCACAGAGTAATAGTTGTATATACTGAAAATGAATACTAACAGTTTAACAATATTAGCCTTCAACAATAGAAAAAAATTTTTAAATTTGTCATTTATATTAACATCAACAGAGCATATAATATTTCAGAATAAGTTTAAAGGAAAATATAAATCCCCTCCACCAAGAGCTACTAATCAATATTAAGAAAGGTGGGAAAGTATAAAGAGGTATATCGTGTTCTTGGACAAGAAGACTCAAGTTTTTAATTTCTCCAAATTAAACATAATTGATCTATAAATCATGTATAATAGAAATCCCAGGGGCTGGAGGAGTGGCTCAGTGTTGAAAACACTTGCGTGGTGGCACACGCCTGTGATCCCAGGACTCAGGAGGCTGAAGCAGGATTGCCATGAGTCCAAGGCCAGCCTGGGCTCCATAGTACGTTCAGGACCAGCTGATTCTAAGATTCATGTAGAAATATAAAGAACAGCATTTTCATTTTAAATAGCCAAAACTTTTTCTGTAGCCCAGGCTGGTCCTGAACCCACTATGGAGCCCAGGCCATCCTTGGACTCAGTAATCCTCCTGTTTTAACCTCCCAAGAGCTGGGATTATAGGCTTCCACTACCACGCCTAGTTTATGTGGTGCTGGGGAATCAAACTCAGGTACTTAGCACTTGACTTAGCACTTGCTAGGCAAGCACTTTAACTGCCGAGCCATTCCTCCAGCCAAAGGAGAGCAAAGTTGGTTATTGGAGTAAAAATAAACATATAAGTCAACTTAAAAAAATAGCTACAGGAATAATTTATGGGGTTGATTGGATAATCTCTTTCAATAAGTAACACAGGAAAACTAGATTATATAAAGATGAACTAATACCTATTGAACAAAATACATAAAATTTAATTAAAGGTGTACCACAGGTCATAACTAAATTAAAACTAGGAAATTTCTAAGTGAATATGAAATACATTCAGGACTCTTGTCTTAGCTACTTTTTTATTGCTAGGGTAGAATTCCTTCCCAATATCTACCACTTAAGGGAGGAAAGATTTATTTTACCTCACCATTTTAGCAGCTAGCAATGGTAGAAGCACATGACAGAGGCAGAGGAAAGCTATTCATGGCATGGGAGACAGGGAAGGGCAGAACTAGCGTTACCCTTCCAGATCCTACCCCAGTAATCTGCCCCTTCCTGCTCAAGTCCTAGTGTTTACCTTTCTAGAGTAAGCCCCTGTGATCCACCCCTTCAGGTCACATGCCCATAATTGACTATACACCTCAAATCCACATTATGCCTGTAATCCACCCCTCCTGACCAGGTCCCACCTCTTAACAGCACATGGTTCCATGGCTACTCAATAACATCCATTCGTGCATGAGGCTTTTGGGAGATATTCCAGATCCAAACCCTAACAATTCTTGTTAGCAAAGATTTCATAGTAAATTGGAAACTCCATCTAAATTGATCATCTCCTCTTAACTCTGTTGAGATGGGCTGGGTGAATGGCACAGCAGTTAAAGCACTTGGAAGGCCCTGAGTTCAATTTAGTACCACATAAAGCCAGGTGTGATGGCACACACCTGAAATCCCGGTACTTGGGAGGCTGAGGCAGGATTTCTGTGAGTCCAAGGCCAGCCTGGGCTACTGAGTGAGACCCTGTCTTTAAAAAAAAAAAAAAAAGAAAAAGAAAGAAAGAAAAGGTAAAGGATAAACTACATCTGTGAGGAAACATTTGCAAAACATATAATTTGTATCCAAAATTAGGGAAACTTACCTGATTCTTTAGACAACAGTAAAGTTGAGGTCAAAACAATTATCTGGGGCTGAGGTTATATAGCTCAGTGGTATAGTGGTGCTTAGTATTTACAAGGCCCTGGGTTTGATCCCCAGAACCAAAGTAAGAAAATTTTTACAAAAAACAAAGTAAACACCTGATATGCTAAATGGTGTTAACATCATTGGTCATCTAGGACATACAGATAAGCACAGTAACATGCTTCATACAGATAAAAGACTGGTAATACCAAGTATTGGCAAAGGTGGGGGTCAGCTAGAAATAATAGGAGTATAAAATGGTACAACCACTTTGAAAAATAGTTTGACAGTTTCTTTAAAATTAAGTGTTCTGTGGCACAGGCCTTTAATCCCAGCACTGTGGGAGGTGAGGCAAGAGAATTGAAAGTTTGATCCTGGCCTGTACAGTTTAGCGATTCAGTAAGACCTTGTCTCAAACAAATGATAAAAATGGATTAGGGTTGTAGCTCAGTGGTGAAGTGCTTGCCTCACAAGTGCAAGGTCCTGCGTTCAATTCCCCAGCGCCACATACACTGGACGTGGTGATGTACATTTGTGATCTCAGCACTCAGGAGGCTCAGGCCAGCCTGGATATCGGAGCGAGACCATCTCAAAAACAAAATAGAACAATAAAAATGGGCTGGTTGTGTAGCTCAGAGTGAAGGCTGTGTTCAATCCCCAGTGCCACAATAAATAAGTTAATTAAAATGAAATTATTTTTTACATATGGGGCTGAATTCTCATCACCACTACCATCACCAAAAATATTTTTCCTTGCCATATGACCTAAGCAAGATCTTCATATTGTATTGTATTCCCACGTCTTTGTCCAAGAGAAATGAAAACATTTGTTCATGTATGTTTACATGTTCTTACCAATTAGAAACTGGAAGCAACCCAAATGTCCAGTAAAAAATAGATGGAGAAATTGTGCTCTGTTCATTCAATGTAATATTATCTAGCAATTAAAAGGAAAAAATCTGCTAAATATATAAAATAGTATGGGTGAATATCAAGTAAGATGTGCAAAAGAAACCAACAAAAAATGGCCAAATGGCCTATATAGTAAAATTTCATTTGTATGAAGTTCTGTTATGAAAGGAATCAGGTATGCAATTACTGAGAGCAGACATGGAAGCACTTCATTACAAAGGAACACTTTCTGGGGTAATGTTGGGGACAGAAGAGGTGTAATATAGATTGTGTGTGTGTGTGTGTGTGTGTGTGTGTGCGCGCACATATATATATATATATATATATATATATATATATATATATATATATATATTTAGACAGGTTTTTTTTAATGAGGTGTCACTGTACACCATCAGAATGGCTAAATTCAAACCTGACTTTACTAATACCTCATGAGAATTTAGCAGGACAGTGAATCTGTATACTGCTTGTGATAGAATCAGTTGTTAAAACACTGGGAAATTTGACATTATTTAAGAAAATTTGATATGCATGTCCCTCATAACCCAGCAGTTCCAGTCCCAGACACAGCCTATTAAGAAACAGGGAAAGTATGCATCAAAAAAAATGAATGTTCATATAATTATTAATAGTAGCCAAGGAAAAGGTATCACTACAAATATTCACCAGTGTTAAAGTGGTTAAGTTGTATATATTTCCTTAATAGAGTTATACAGCAATGAATATTAAGAAACTAGCTATATATAATTAATACAGATAAATTAGAAGTAAATACATATATGTGTGTATG
The DNA here is from genome assembly GCA_004027205.1 of Ctenodactylus gundi. Taxonomy (NCBI): domain Eukaryota; kingdom Metazoa; phylum Chordata; class Mammalia; order Rodentia; family Ctenodactylidae; genus Ctenodactylus; species Ctenodactylus gundi. Next base: position 78,399 of record PVKB01000760.1, on the reverse strand, counting down.
TGTGTGTGTATATATATATATATATTTTTTTTTTTTTTTTTGAGGCAGAGTTTTCACTCTGAGGTCCAGCCTGGTCCTGAACTCACTATGTAGCCCAGGCTGGCCTCGAACACACAGCAGTCCTGCTTCAGCCTCCTGACTGCTGGGATTAAAGGCATGCACTACCACGCCCAATTTATATGGTGCCTAGGAGTTGAACCTAGGGCTTTGAGCTTGCTAGGCAAGCACTTTAACCACTGAGCTGTTCCTCCAACCTTTAGAAATAAATCTTAGGACCAAGTCTCAAAAAGATCATATGCTTTATGTTTCCAGTATGTAAAATTCAAGAACTAGGAAAACTAAACTGGCATTTAAGGATATGTATATATATTGTAAATCCATAACTAAAAAGAAGCTATTATATAAGGATTTTTGGTTATCTTTAAAGGAGAGGAAGTTAGGATTGGGAAGGAGTTATGGAAGATCCTTCCAGGATACGGTTAATATTTAGTTGTTGACTTGAATGGTAGTTACATGGATATTCACTCTAATTGTTAGTGTGACACATTTATGTTGTAAGTATTTTGGTGAATATATGATATTTGACAAATTTTTTTAAAAAATGCTTTAGCTTATCAATGAATAACTGTCTTCTGAGTATTCCGTATATGTTAGTAGATGATACAGAAATATAGATATGGCCTCTAAAGATTAAGTGGCCACTAGTTATTACTATAAAAAATCATTTTGGCTGGAAATAGTGTCACACTTCTGAAACCCCAGCACTCTTGGGAGGCTGAGACAGAATTGTAAATCAAACCCAGCTTAGGCTATTTGGTGACTTAGGCAGAACCTGTGCCAAAATTAGAAACAAAAAATAAAAAGGCCTGGGGATAGAGCTCATTGTGAAGGCCTTGGGTTTAATTCCTGGTATAGGGTGGAGAGGGGAGAGAGGAAAAAGAAAATTATTGTGCACTGTACTTACTGTTTCATTTTGTTTGTTTGTTTCCCAGTATTGGACCTTGCATATGCTAGGCAAGCACTCTACCACTGAGCTACACCCTTAGTACCCCTTCCCCCTCCAGTTTTCAATTTAATATTTCAGTTTTTTAATTTAGAGTCTCACTAAGTTACCATGGGTTGCCTCAGATCCAAACTTTTGATCCTTCTGCATCATCCCTTCAGTAGCTAGGATTATAGTCATGCACAACTATACCTGACAAAAGACTTTAAAATAATTTTTGTCATTTTGGCTTCAAAGCCACGGAAGTAAATTTTTTAAATTGGGCAAGCATAAGCCATAGCAAGTATCTCAGGATATCTCCCAGAAATATGTGTATAGCATCAAAGTATAATTCTTTTAAATATAGGAAATATTTATTCCCTTTTTCACATGTTCTTTTCTACTCTAGTTGCTATGGTTTGGATCTGGAATGTCCACCATAAGCCTCATGTATTTGGATGTAGTGGGATAAATGTGGAGCTTTGTGCTATTGGGAAGTAGGGTCTGGCTGAACGGGTTTAGATGCTTGGGACTTGATCTGAAAGGATTGTGTAATGTTAACTTGTTGAGATTGGGGCTTTCCCAGGACAGAGCTTTCAGGTGTATGTTATTGACTTTTGGGCCAAGAAGTGAGGGAGGGATGCCCACCTTGGATATTGGGAGCCCAACTGTCAACTTGAGCTAAGTAAAGGAAGGAAGAAGAAACATTGTTAACATCTTCTTCTTGGGAAAGTTTTACCCTTGCATGAGTTTCCACACATAGATTTTGCTCCTACTTCCCGTGGCTTCTATCTGCAGTGCAGTGAGCAACTCAGCCTCTGCCACGTGCTTCCACTGTTGCCATCTGTTCATAATGGACTGTGTGTGTGGGACCTTCTGAAACTGCGAGCTAAAATAAATCTTTCCCCCCTTAAATTGTGGCTGCTGGGTATTTTGGCACAGCAATGAGTAACCAAGATAGAAATTGGTAGTAGGAGAGGAGTCTTGATTCCTGAAACATGCTTAAGGAATCTTTTTTACAGTAATGGTTCCAAGTACCTGGCTTCTTTTTAATGCTGATCTCTTTTTTTAACATCCTGTGCTTTTTTGCTTCACATTTACAGCCCCTTTCAGACTTGGAAAATGGCACACTTTTTACATCTACCATTTCTTCCTGCTTTTCACCATAGAGTTGGCTAAAAGCTACATGTAGTACCCATGTGTCAGCCTGAATATTGGCTGCTTTGATATTTCCTCCACCAGATGAAGTAGTCTCCCACCCTTCGTGTCAGCTTCAGTCGAAGCTTCTGGATAGGGCAAAATGTCAGCAAACTTTTTGTCAGAGCATAGCACACATGATTTTTAGATCGTTTGCCAATACAACTCTCCTTCCCACCTGAAACTTTTTGAGCCTGGCATATCCAGCCCACACTTCAGTCAGCATTCTGGTCTTTTGAGCTCTGACCAGAATCTCCCGTCAAGCTCAGCTCAGAGCATATTAAGGCTTCTGTAGTTGACATCTTCAAACTTTACAAACTCATCTCCCAAAACATTTCCAAAGACTTCCAAACCACATGGCCAGGTAAAGTGACAGCAAGAACTCCACTTCTGGTACCAGTTTTTGTCTTAGTTACTTATTCATTACTGTGACAAAATATCTGACATCCAAAATTTAATGGAGGAAAAATTTGTTTAGCTCACAGTTTCAGAAGGTCCCACACAGTCACTCATGGGCAGTTGGCACTGGTGGAGGCACATGACAGAGGCTCCAGAGCTGCTCACCCCACTGCAGACATCTCACATGTACTTCCACTATTTTTGGCTGACCATGAGCAGACTGTGTAAGACCTTCTGAAACTGTGAGCTAAACAAATTTTTCCTCCCTTAAACTGTGGATGTTGGATATTTTGTCCCAGCAGCCTATAAGTAACTAAGACAGTAGTCTAATAGAAAAAGTTTTGATTTTAACATAGTGAAAAATAAGATAATCCTAATCTCATTTTTATGGAACATTCTTTTCTATAGCCTCTTTAAGGTATTGCTTTTATTGACAGTATGATCCTGTTTAGACTAAGTACCTCAGTGTATGAGTGATAAATGATATGAACAGTCAATTCTTCAAAAAAGGGAAAAGAGCTGCTACAATGTTCCAGGCACAAATGGTTATTTTGCATTGACTCTCCCCATTGCCATGAAAAGTAGGTTTTTTTCTAACATGAATAAATTGTTCAGAAAAGTCAAAACTAGTAAGCATTAGGCTAGGATTAAAATATAAGTCTATCTGATTTTCAAACCTATTCTTTTTCATTATTCTAATACTGCTACCCATGAAAAGAAAAATCTGGTTGAAAAATTAAGTAGAGGCTAGGAATATAGTTCAGTGGTGCAGTGCATACTTAATGCGCATGAAGCCCTAGGTTTAGTCCCCAGTACCAAAAGTAAATATATAATTAAATACTAAAAAAAGTAGTAAAAAGCAAAAGTGTAAATTTCTGGCAGAAATGAATTTTATCAATTATGAATAAATCTAGTAAGTCTACAGCCATACCATCCTGAATATGGCCAATATTCCCTGAATAAGTCTAATAAAAGATACATGAATTTTAGAGTATGAACCTTTGATGGAATGAAAATGACCTTAATAAATTCGGAGATGGGTATTTAGTTTTTTGGTTTTTAAATTTTTAAGACAGGGTCTTACTGTGTAGTCCAGGCTAATCTTGAGCTCACTGTGTAGCCCAGGCTGACCTCTAACTCATGGCAATCCTCTGCCACAGCCTCCCAAGTGCTACAATTACAGGTGTGTGCTACAACACCCAGTTTATGTGGTGCAAAGGAATGGAACGTAGGACCTTGTCCGTCTAGTCAAGTACTTTAACCACTGAGCTATGCCCCTAGCCCCCTGCTATTTTTGTGTATTTTTAATTCCTCAGTTACAAATAAAATGATGAGATATTAGTTTTGGCATATATATTTCGTATGCTCATATTCTGCCACTTTTTACGGTTTTATCTTGATTTTTAGGAAATATACATTATAGATAGAATTTGTTAAGTTTCGTTTATGATGGGTTTTTTAACAGATTTATAGTTGGTATATTTTTTATCTTGTTTAAGAAATTCTTCCTTACCTCCAAGGTATTATACATGTTCTAATAGACATTTTTTCCCTCTTTATAGATACTTGAGTAGAAATTTAGTTTTGTGTACTGTATGTATGAGGTACACTTTGAAGCTTGTACTGCTGGTCTGGATTCCATCATTACAGTCTCTTGATTTGTATAAGGTTATAACAAATTTTGATAAGTTATAGGGCATAATTTATTATTAAAAATTGTCTTCACTGTTCTTTTTTCATTGCTGTCTTATGTTCATTATAATATCACTTTCTTAATTTCTGGAGGGAAAAGAGAATACATCCTGCTGGATGTGTATTTAGTCTTGTTTGGCTGAAATTGCTTTGCATTTGAAGATCAGTTTGCAGATAATCTGTGTGAGTAGGACAGATTATCTAAATCATTTGTAAAATCTTTCAATAATAAAAAAACTTATTTCTGTAAGTCTTACATATCTTTTGTTTAGACTTCATCTCAATTACCTAAACAATTTTATATACCTGTTTTTCAGTCCTTTTGGTATAGGACTGGAGATCAAACTGAGGTATATACCATTTTTTTGTTTTTTATTTTGATACAGGTTTTTGCTAAGTTGTCCAGGCTGGGATCACACTTGCATTTTTCCTACCTCAATATCCTAGAGTACTGGGGTTACAGCCCATACCTTCGGGCTTGGCTACTGACCTTTTACTTTTATTTCTCTTTATTTGTTACAGTCTACTACCTAGGACTTATTACTAAACAGATGAATTTATCATAGATTTTTGGTAGGTGATTTTGGTCAGATCAAGTATGTTCCCTTCTAGTGCTAATATGATAAGGGTATTTGCTGCAGTGCTGGGTTTTATCAAATGCATTTTTGGGGGACAGCATCTATAGAAATGATTGTTTATGTTAATGTAGTATATTTAATTGATAGATTTTTTATATGCTATATAAATAATCCTCTAATGATAAGTAGCTAATTTGTGAAAAAGAAGGAATAAAACACCTATATATGTATGTTTATTAAATGTTAGGGGTTCAGCCAAAGAGCAGAGAAGCAGCTATCTTTTAAGGCTGTTTTCTGTGTTTTTACATATGTGTGCCCACGTGTGTGTATGTGTGTTGTGTATGTGTGCACTCAAGGCCTCGGACATGTTAGCCAAGCACCACTATACAACTAAACAGAATCATTAGCCCTTTTTCTTTTCTTTTCTTTTTTTTTTTTTTTTTTTTTGAGACAAGGTCTGCTCTGTAGCCTAGGCTGGCCCTGAACTCACTGGTGTAACCCAGGCTGGCCTTGGACTCATGGCAGTCCACCTGCCTCAGCCTCCCTGAGTGCTGGGATTACAGGCATGTGCCCACCATGCTCAGCTTGATGTGGTGCTGGGCAGTCGAACTCAGGGCCTTGTGCTTCCATTGCACACACTTTAACCACTCTGGCATTTCTTCAGTTCCCCCTTTTTATTTTTGAGAGGATCCCCCTGCCTCAGCCTTGTAATACTCCTGCTTCAGCCTCCTAAGCAGATAGGATTATAGATATGTGCCATCTTGCTTAGTTAGAAGCAGACCTTTGATTACTGATACTCATTTCAATTCAAAACTATATTCAGTTATTCCAGCCCATCCTTCGTAAGAGCTTTTAATCATGAAATTTGTCATCTCAAATGAAGAGCTTCCTTTAGAGAAGATGGTAAGTGCTGAAATGATTAGGCATGGAATGGGATTGGCAAGGAAAGATGTACAGAAGGGTTGAACAGGAGAAATAATTATGGCTTGTTTAGTAAATACAAATCTGTGGTGTGTGAAATATTCATTGTGAGTGCTGGTATTATAGTAATCCATGAAACAATTTATCTATAGGGTTAAAGGAAAGGCAAAATAAGCATATCACTTACTATATATTTTTCTTTTCTATTTGTTAAAAATTAACCCAAATCAATATGTGCTTGGATAATATGAATATATGACTTCAGTATGTATGCTGACAGCCTTTTATGCACAATATTCTCACATTTTTCAGTAGAAGAATATAATGTATTAAGATACATTTTTGCCATGCTGGGGATCAGATTCAGAGCCTCATGCATGCTAGGCATCTCCTTGGTTGTTTTTTGTTTGTTTGTTTTGTTAGGGAAGATTATAAGTACGCACAAGATATATATAGATAACGATATTTGATGGAGTATTATTTGTAATAGTAAAAAAGCAAAAAACTTATTATGGGTATAAAGCACATACATGCAATGGGATATCCTGCAGTTATGAAAAAGAATAATATAGTTCCATATTATTACGTCAAGGTCTTGAAGATGTGTTCAAGAAAAAGAGGCCCAAATGTATTTCTACTGTTTTACCATTTGTGTTCTTTTTTATTATGAAAGAAAAGGAAACCATGCCCACTTATTTGTCATACCCAAACTGTGGTATAATATATAGCCATTAAAAACTGTCTTAACCTGAGGGCTGGAGGAATCGCTCAGCAGTTATAGCACTTAAGTTAAGCACTAAGTACCTGAGTCTAATTCCCCAGCACCACATAAGCTGGGTGTGGTGGCACACACCTGTAATCCCAGCACTCAGGAGGCTGAGACAGGAGGATTGGCATGAGTCCAAGGCCAGCCTGGGCACCATAGTGAGTTCAGGACCAGCCTGGGCTACCGAGTGAGACCCTGTCTCAAAAAAAAAAAAAAGCTAAAAACAATCTTAACCTGAAAAAATCTCTGACACATTGTTGATTTTTTAAGTAATGATGAAATAATCTATAAAGCATTTCTCATCTGATCCCATCTAAAAGTTTAATATATGTTCTTAATCTTTATAAGTACATACTAGAAGCTATATAAACATGTAACCACTAACAGTTGTTGCTTTTTAGAGATACTTAGAGTAGAGGTCTTTACTATGTATAGTTCTATGTTGTTTAAGATTTTTGTTTTGTTTTGTTTTGTTTTGTTGAGACAAGGTTTCCTGTGTAGTCCAGGCTGGCCTTGATCCATTATATAGCGCAGTCTGGGCTTGAATTCACAGCCTTAGCCTCCAGAGTGCTGGGATTACTTGCATGCACCATCGCACCCTGTCTACCTGGTACTAGGACATCTAACCAAGGGCCTTGAGCTTGAGAGGCAGGCATTTAACCACTGAGATATTCCTCTGGCCCGTCTGAGTTTTTATGATGAAACTTTATGTATTATTTCAGTAGTAAAGGGAAATGTAATATGTGCTTACTCCTAATAAAATATTCAAAGATAAAAAATTTTTAGGGGCTAGAGGAATGGCTCAGCAGTTAAAGCGCTTGCCTAGCAAGTGCTAAGATAAGCACCACGTACCCAAGTTTGATTCCCCAGCACTACATAAGGTGGGTGTGGTGGCACACGCCTATAATCCCAGCACTCGGGAGGCTGAGACAGGAGGATTGCCATGAGTCCAAGGACAGGCTGGGCTACATCAGTGAGTTCAGGACCAGCCTGGGCTACAGAGCAAGATCCAGTCTCAAAAAATATATTTTTTAAGAAAATAAAAAACACTCTTTAAAAATAGCCTTACCAACCCTCGAGTATCCTAAGAAAACTACTGTTACACTTTTGATAAATATCTTTACAGAGGTGACAAATGTAGAGAATATTTAATCTTAAATCGAGGAGAGGAAGGAAAGACCACCAAATAAAAAGTTTACATTTAACTCAGCATACTGTAGGTATGCTTTTGAAGAGGAAAATAATGTGGTAACGTGTAGTTCGTCTGTTTGATTTTACTTTTCACTGTATCCCCAGTACCTTTATAGAACATAATTGTCGTCATTATATATTTAAGAAATGTGTGAAGGTGGTCTAACCATTGGTGAGGCCCTTCTCTCTATCTATCTCTCTCTTTTTTTTTTTTTGGTTTTTGAGACAGGTCTGTCTCCATAGCTCAGCCTAGTCCTAAACTCACTGTGTAGTCCGGGATGGCCTTGGACTCACAGCAATACTTCTGCCTCCGCTTCCCAAGTGCTGAGAGTACAGGTGTGTGCCACAACGCCCAGTTTATGTGGTGCGGGGGAATTGAACACAGGGCCCTGCACTTGCTAGGCAAGCACTTTAACCAATGTGCCATTCGTCCAGCCCAACGTTAAGCAATCAGTGCTGGTCAACTGCTGGAATAACATTGGACAGATACCCCTTTCTGTAACTTCGTATCTTGAAGTTAGTACCATTGTCTTCTCAAAGATTATTGTAAGATAAGCTATTAGTAGAATAAACAACGTAGTGTGAGGTAAAAAACCTTTTTTAAGAAGTAATAACCTACATTTTAATCTGCCAAAAACTCAGACCTTGTCCTCTGTACGCCTTGTCTCATACCTAGAACACTTATCTGTACATGTAGTAAAAAATGGAATGATTATAAAAACTGTAGTGTTTGACCAATCTGATCTTGTGCCTCAGAGGTCAGATTGAAAATACTTAATTTGGGGAAATTATATATACATATAAATATATATATATATATATATATATGATTGTATATACATAAATGTGTGTACAGAAACATAAGCGATCATTTTAACTCTAAATAATTATTGTGGAACCTAATATGAAGCTTCTGAATTTTTAGGGAAACATTAATTTGCATTATTTCTGTGTTTTTTCCTTAGTTTCTGCCACTGCCTTCTACAAAGCACAACCTGTAATTCAGTTCATGTGTGAAGTTCTTGACATTCATAATATCGATGAGCAACCAAGACCTCTGACTGATTCTCATCGGGTAAAATTCACCAAAGAGATAAAAGGTGAATTAATTAGCATTTAAAACAAATATAAAATGCATGGATGTAACAATCTCTTATTGAAATGATTTTGTAATTAAAATCTATTTATAGACCAGTTATAAAATGTCACATTAAATTTACTTTAGATAGAGTTTGAATGAAAGATGTGCCAAGTAATGGACTTAGCATTGGTAACTACTTAATTTTTTGTTTTTACTTTCCTGTGCTAGCTGAGGGGACAGGAGTGTCTCATGGAAAAATTCTTACTATTAAAAGTAGGAAGCTGCTTCCAAAAATATTACTTTAGGATTAAAATCATTCTTTGAATGTAACATATAATGAATTCTCTATTTTTTGAAGTGTTAGTAATTCTCAAATTTTATTCCTTTGAAAATGTATGATCTGGGACTAACATATTCCATGTATTGTTCCAGAGTTGTAACTTAGCTATTAATATACATTATAGAGTTCATTATTGATTTTGCCTAATTTTCTTAGTAGCAAAAATTTGTGCAGTGGTATTACATCATATGTACATATAACTCACATAAATTATTATCTACAAGGTATTACAAGAAGAAAAAAAATTTAAATATATTTTTTGATTTTGAGATAGGATCTAAGTTACTGAGTTGCCTGGGCTGGGCTTGAACTTGCAGTCCTGCTGCCTCAACCTGCCATAATGCTGAAATCAGAGACCCACACAACCAGGCCTGGGTAGGAAAAAAAAAAAAGGTTTTTTTGAGGCAGGGTCTTGCTCTGTAGTCCAGGCTGGTCCTGAACTCTTTATGGAGCCCAGGCTGACCTAGAACTTAATGACAATCCTACCTCAGCTTCCCATGTGCTGGGATTATAGGCATGTTGCCACCATGCCCAGTTTAGAAATAATAGTATTCTAAAATGTACATTTCTAAATACATTTAAATATCCATATAGTTTTATGGCCATGCCTATCTATGCTGCATGCTATGAGCAGTTTAAGAGATTTTTAGAGTAATTTTGATTATGTACGATCCTTAACCCTATTTATGATTTTAGAACTTAATTCTGTTGAAAGATGTGACTCCACTGTATTTTGTGTTTTATTTAGACTTGAATAGAAATTAAGTATTCTCTGATCAAAATGAGTAACATATATTAAGCATTAGATCTTATGTGGCCAGAAATAATTACGTTGTTTTTAAGATTTTACCTATTTGTTGCAGATATCTTTCAACTTGGGGTTTGAATGAAGCATTCAAGTTTGTTCACTGAACATCTTTCAGTTCCCCAAATCAGTTAGCATAGCTGAGTGCATCTTGCTTGCTCCAGTAACCATTCATTTTTTGCCATTCAGTAACCAGAGAAAAAGATAGTCATTGTAATAAAACATTAAAAGGAAAATCCTTCCTGCTTTAAAAATAAGCATCCATTTATCTCAAGTTACTTATGTACCTGAATACAAAACTGTTAAATGTAACTGTTTTGCAACCATACCATCGTCCTTTCATAATCTCTATTAACTGCAGTTAGCGTTACCAGGAGGTTACTGCATTACCTACCATTATATATGTGATCATCTAAACGCTGTGGTTTCCAGTGGAGTTGCTGCTTAGTTACCACCTCTGATATCATGAAATCACTTACATTATCTCTCGGTAACTATGCGACCAACTCATATCGCCACTCTATCACAGACAATACGAGATGTACAGAACAAGGATTCAGCTGCTGCCCGAGGAGCATGGACTCGATCTTAACGTCAGCTGCTCAGGGGCCCAAAGAAATGACTGAAAAAATGACTAGAAAGCATTATAAAGTTGATGTTATAGTGAAGGTAAAGCCAAGTTTATAGGTTAAATATTTATTAAAGGCAAAATTTTCTTGGTTGGATGGAGGGCTGGTGGGGGGGGACCTGGTACCTATTTCATTTTTTAAAATTTTCAGCTTTTTGCCAGCTCTCTGGATTTTGGTCTGATTCTTAAATCTCTATGATTTTAAATTTGGGTAGAAAAATCTGGATTGGATCTGTTTGACAAACCAATGATTTTTTTCTCCATTAAAAATAAAGTCTTTTTTTTTTTAAGAAAAAGAGGTCTCTTTAAAAGTATTATATATTGCTTCCACAGTGACTCAGTGAAGTTATGTTCTGTGCTGTCTATTTGGATTAGTTTTTAGCTGGCATGAGGAACTCGATAATTTTTAAAAATTGATACAAACTGCTTCATTGAATATATTTTCAAGATATTTATTTTATTCCAGTTAAACCTTTACCCACATATCTAATAATAACTTTGGGTGGTTTTTGGTCCACTAATTCATGGTAGTTAAACAGAAAAATTGGGGCTGGAGGAATGGGTTCGTGGTTCAAGCACTAAGTACCCAAATTTGATTCAATGCCAGCACCACATAAGCCAGGCATGGTGGTGCATGCCTGTAATCCCAGCACTTGGGAGGGTGATGCAGGAGGATTGTGGTGAGTCCAAGGCCAGCCTGGGCTCCATAGTGAGTTCAGGACCAGCCTGGGCTACAGAGTGAGACCTGATCTCGAAAAAAAAGGTGGGAACCAGAAATACTATGCAAAGTGTATGACAAAAGTACCATGTGTATATAAAAATATTAACTTTTCATAAAAGCTTATTTTGTAGTCATGTAGAGTCTTCTTAATTTTTTAACATGAAGGAAAGATAAATTGATAAGTGGTGCTTATAATATAAAGGCATAATAAATTCCCTAATTGGTCTGAAATTTTAGTTATATAAAAAATAGTTTAATGAGAAAACATTTATTCAGTAAAATTACCTTTCAAGAAAAATCCCTGCCAATCTGAAATAGGAACACTCTTGTCTATTTGGCATCTTAATTTGTGCCTTTAAACCAGGAGAAAGTATAATTTACTTTGAATGTTTAGTACTATATTTAATTATTAGGTAAGAAAAGAAATTAATACTGTAGTAGGACTTCTCCACCTTGGCACCACTGACATTGTGGGCAGGCTAGTTCTCTTTTGGGATGGAGGCAGTACTGCTATGTGCATTGTAGGATATTTAGGAATATCTCTACCTATTAGTTACCCAAAGATACCCCTTAAGTTGTGACAATCAAAAATGTCTTCTGGGGAACTGGGAGTATAGCTTAATGGCAGAGAACTTGCCTGGTGTGCACAAAGCACTGAATTCAATCCTCAGCACAGCCTACCTCTCTTTTTTTATCCTCCAAAAGATACCTCCTGGAGATCCAAAATTGTCCCTAATAGAAAACTACTGCACTGTGTGAATCAAAGAACAATAACTATGTATGATACAAAACCTAGTAACCATGAATTTTGTTCAGAAACTAAAAATTGTTATCCATCTACCTTTTTTTTTTTTTTTTTTTTACATTTTTCCCTTTTGGAGTCTATGCAAAACTTTAGAAATAAAGTTGCTTATCTGTGACCAGTAGTTACCCTGTATTGGTTAACTCTTCCCTGAGTAGCACCAAGACTGTACTAACCAGTATAGTATCCACTAGCCAAGTATATTCACATAATTTTAAGTTAGTTAAAATTAAATATTATTTAAGTTTCCCAAGCACCCTAACTGTACTTAATAGCCTCAGCAAATCACAGTACTAATGATTACCATGTTACCACAGATACAGAATATTCCATCATCTTAAAAAATTCTGTTTGACAGCACTGCTTAAGAAAATCATCCCAAATAATTTCACCTGATGAGTTCAAAGCCCATTTCTTCCAAGTTGAATGTAATTATAATTTATCACAAACACACACTAGTATAAATAATAATTTGGTTGGGGGGAAAGCCCATTTCTTCCTTTATAGACTTGGAAGCTTGAGGAATGGTACAGCGGTTAAAGCACTTGCCTAGCAAGTGTAAGGCCCTGAATTTAATTCCCCAGCACCATATAAGCCAAGCATAGTGGCACACACCTGTAATCCCAGTACTCAGGAGGCTGAGGCAAGAGCATTGCTGTGGGTCTAGCCTGAGTTCATCATGAATTCAGGTCCAGCCTGGACTACAGAGCAAGACCCTGTCTCAAAAAAAAAAAAAAAAAAAAGTAGTTGACGTGGGATCCTCTAGAGTTGGCTTAGGAACCATAGATAGACTGCAGGGATCCTAAATCAGGTGCTAAATTCCGTGTAACATTTTTCTGAGAGTTTATTGCTTTCATCAGATTCTCCAAGCAGTTAGAAGGTAAATATCATTCCTAAAAAAGGAATTATTTTAGCTACTTTTGATCCTAGTAGTCACTGTTATAAAAGGGATGTGACACCATACTTTAATAAAATTGTACTCCACTTTATGTTAGAAAGGTCTTGCTTTTGTTTTTCTCTACGAATATATATATATGTACACATATATATATGTATATGTATATATTCCTTTTTAAATCTTCGAATGACTTCCTTCTTGAACTTTATGAAGTTCTGATTTTAAATCAGTATATGATGGCTGATCTGTCTAAATATCACATACTTTGGAGGCTATAAACTGTCTTGAGGATCACTGCAACTCCCCTGTTTCTTCCCTCCCCTAGTATAAATACCTAAATTTCTTATTTTTTTAAAAAAAAGAGCTCTGTTAATGGGGAACGGTGTCCCTTGCTCTTTACTAGTTTTATGGTCCTGTTTTTTCAGTACCTGAAGCCAGGTGGAAGGGAGAGACTTAGCACGCCCACCATTGTTACAGACACTCTTCACGTTAGGTACAACGTTCTTTGTGTGTTACATCACCTGTGTCACAGTTATAATACAGAACTGAGTTTTTAAATTAGTGCCAGGCTTTATAAGATAGTTCAGATGATAGTTCTGTAACCTTCTTTCTTCTTGTTGGGAACAGGTCTGAAGGTTGAAGTGACTCATTGTGGGACAATGAGACGGAAATACCGTGTTTGTAATGTAACAAGAAGGCCCGCTAGTCATCAAACGTAAGAGAAACTGGTGTCTTGCCAGAGCAGTGGTGATGAGGCTGTTTGCTGTAGGTAGTGGGTTGGGAGTTTTACTGTCTCATAGTTGTGTAAGAGTTGTTCATGTCTACCTTTTTTCCCCCCAGCTTTCCTTTACAGTTAGAAAATGGCCAAACTGTGGAGAGAACAGTAGCTCAGTATTTCAGAGAAAAGTACACTCTTCAATTGAAGTACCCACACCTCCCCTGCCTTCAAGTGGGGCAGGAACAGAAACACACCTACCTGCCACTAGAAGTAATGTCTTTATGCTGTTTATGAATATCTTCCTACTCATCATTTCTAGGGGTCTTTAGGGCCTATGACTTACCTCATACTCTCACATTTATTTTGGTATTGAAGCTTTTAAATGTTATTCTATGTTTTCATTAAAGGAAATAATGTAGACAAAGTTTTAATCTCAACATTCTACTATAACCTCTATAAGCATTTAAAAATTTTTTTTCCCATGTATATTTAACCCAATTATAATACTCTATAAAGTTTTGTGTACTTTTTTACTTAATATTTTAAAAACTGGTTGAATGAAGTAGATTTTAATTTTTTTCACTTCATATGGAATTAGCACTAAGTGAAAACTAGTGAAAAATAAATATACATGTAATGTAAAACTTTTTTGTATTTGTAGGTCTGTAATATTGTGGCAGGGCAACGATGTATCAAAAAGCTAACAGACAACCAGACCTCCACTATGATCAAGGCAACAGCAAGATCTGCACCAGACAGACAAGAGGAAATTAGCAGATTGGTTAGTACTTAACCCTAGAAATGGGAATTTAAAACATATTAGGAGCTAAGAGCATGCCTGTAATCTCAGCCACTTGGGAGACTGAGGTAAGAGGATTGAAAGTTTAGTACCAGGATCTGAGGATGTAGCTCAGTGGTCAAAGTGCTTTGCTAGCAAACACAGGGCCCTGGGTTTGATTCCCCAGCTGCACATAAAGATTAGCCAGACGTGGTGTACATACCTTTAATCCCAGCGCTTGGGAGGATAAGACAGGACAATTGGTGTGAGTTCGAGGCCAGCCTGGATACATAGTGGTTTCAAGAACAGCCTGGACTACAGGGCAAGACATTAAGTCAAAAAATAATAAAAGTTAAAAAAGGAAAATTTAAGACCATCCTTGGCAATTTATAAATTCTGTCTCAATAAAAAATTAACAACAACAAAAAAGCCTGGGGATGTACCTCAGTGGTCAAACACCCGAGTTCAATCCCCAATACTGCCAAAAAAAAAAGTTTTTAATAAATAAATAAATGTTTTATGGTGTGCTACAAAAACAATTTTTTTTCTCTGTAGCCCATTTTTTATTATCATTTCTTGGATGGTCAAAATTTAAAGGGATCATGGAATAATCTAATGGTATTTGAAGGGACAAACCTTAATGTTTTAAGGGTTAAGTCTGTCTAATTTAACCTTACACTCTTTAATGAGTTCTTATGGAAGAGGAGGGAGGACTTGCCAGTACCACTTGTTAAAATTAATGGTACCATTCCATCATGTATATATACTTTAAAGTATGTTGTACACAATTTCAAAGATACAGTGTTGCCTATTATTTATTTATATAAGGTATTAGAGATTGAACCCAGAACCTCACAAAGGCTAAGCAAGTGCTATACCACCAAGCTGCAGCTCCAACCCTCATTTTTAAAAGCAAATATATAAAACTGACAGTATAGGCAAAATTAAAAGAGCACTTGCATTTTGTCTTACTTTCTCCTTGAGTACTGTTTAAACTGTGTAAGCAGAGAGAAGAACTATAGAAATGTGACTAGTCCCCAAAACAAATTTAACACTTTGAGAAGCAATTTTTAAAATTTTATTTGTAAATATTTGTCTATGTGTTCATTTAAATATTGATCACATACAGCTTGGGAAATTGGTATACATACATATCTCTTTCAGAAGCAATTTTAGAGATTACTAGAAAAAGGTTATAGAACTGGCTTCATTTTATAAGCCAATTACCAAAAAAAGACCTTTTTTCCTTATAATTTTGTAAACAGAAGTTATTATATTTCTAACTAGGAAAATATAGAAAGTCCAGGTTCTTAGAATTTTCTGTAATTCAACTATAACAGATTTTCAAACATTTCCCAAAATCTTTAAGGGATACTGACACCTACCTCTATAACTTAGTCAGGCAGGGTGGAATATGCCTGTCTTCTCAGCAGTTTGAGGGGATGAATCAGAATGATTGCAAATTTGAGCCCATCCTGGACAGGAGTGACTTAGCAAAACCCTGCCTCAAAATAAGATATAAAAAAAGGCTGAGGATATAGCTAAAAGTGAGGGCTCTTGGTTTAATCCTCAGTACAAAAAAAAATAATAATTAGCCATTTTAGTTCATGTATTATGTTTAACTGTTCAAACAATATTTCATAGTTGTTAAAAGAATAGGATTTGGATTGTGACTATGCTAGGTCTGAAGGCTTGTCTTACTACTAATTGTTACTATTTTTATATTATAACTGTAGCATCTAGTCATATAATGTTACCTAAATCATATGACTTAATTAAGATTCAGTTTTATCCTCTGTAAAATGCATATTATAAAAGACCTACTTTTATAGCCATCAAATAATTATGAAAATTAATTATTGAGACCTTAGCACCAACCATATCATACAGCAAGTCTTGACTAATGGTTGTTGTTAATCTTTGTAACTTTACTGTAGAAATGCACTAACATACCACAGAAATGAATGTCAGTTAGACATGAAGAAAAAGATGCATTGCTGCGTAACTTAGATAATGACTTTTCTGTTTACTGTGAGGAGATTCTATATATATTTAGGTTATATTGCTTTGTTTTGTTCATTGTTGTTTTTCAGTACTGGGGGTTGAACCTGGGGACTTTGCTGTGAGCTACATATCTACCCCCCCTTTTGTTTTTGAAACCCCCTCTCGTTCTGTAGTTCAGGCTGTTGTTGTCAAACTCACAGCAATCCTCCTGCCTCAGCCTTCCCAGTGCTGGAATTACAGGCACATGCAGCTCTTTATTGTTTGAGACAGGATATCACTCAATTGCCCAGGTTGGGCTTGAACTTGCCCTCCTGCCTCAGGCTCCCAGTGTGCTCTGATTACAAGCATGGACCACCATACCTACTGGGTTTTGTAGTTTTCAAATAGATTTTTATTCAGACTTGAACATTGCCTTCTTTTTGCAACTTTGTTTGACCTTCACCTTGAAAACAAGTAAATATTTTGGAAAGCAGACAATATGCTGTAACCACAAATGGTAAGAATCACATTAATTCTTTTCTTTAGTCATGTGTATGGATATAGTGTGTAAAGTTTATAACTTATACTGGCTTTCTTACGTGTTTCCAATGTGCCATACCTATTTCCATATTAGATAAATTTTATAATCTGGCACTATCAATCTGAAAATAATGAAGTAAATTTATGTAAATTGTAAAAAAAAAAGTGTTAGGGGCAGGGATTATAGTTTGGTAGTAGAATGTTTCCTAACATCCATGACAGCCTGAGTTCTATTCCTAGTGCCACAAAAAAGAAGAAGGAAGGAAGGAAGGAAAAAGAAAAGAAAAAAGTGGGGTTAGGGGAATAGCTCAGTGGTTAAAGTGCTTACCTCACAAGTGTAAGACCCTGGGTTCAGTTTCCCAGCACCACGTAGGTTGGGTGTGGTGGCACATACTTGTAATCCCAGCAGTCTGGGAGGCTAAGACAGGAGAATTGTGAGTTCGAGGCCAACCTGGACAATAGATCAAGACCCTGTCTCAATGAAAAAGAAGAAAGAAAAGAAAGCTTTGGAATTTTTGACATTTCCTGTTAAGCTTTGCATAAAATGTTACTCTTCACTTTGATACATGTGTTTAAATTTTGTGTAAATTGCCAAGGGATTCCCAGACCTCTTGTAATCCATTCTCAGGTAGGGTACCATTGATTAGACCTATTACAAAATATGCTGTTGATGTAAAGAAAAAAAAAAAAAAAGGAAGGTTCCAATGAGTAAAGTAGATTAGGAGAATTTGAGAGTAACTCCAAATTTTTTCTGTTGTTAGGTAAGAAGTGCAAATTATGAAACAGATCCATTTGTTCAAGAGTTTCAATTTAAAGTTCGGGATGAGATGGCCCATGTCACTGGACGTGTACTCCCAGCACCTATGCTGCAGTATGGAGGACGGGTAAAGCTTCTTGATAATGTTCTAATTATACACAGAAAGTTTGTAAGGATGGAGAGAAGGGTATCCTCCTTCAGTCTGAAACTTACTTAGAAAGACTTGTATTGCTACTGGCATATATTTTCCTACTATTAGTGCTGTGGCTTAAGTTTAGGTGAATTTTGTTTATATTAAAAGTATAAATAATAATGATTTAAAGCAGCCAATTCTGTGTAAAATATCAGTTCAGCAGCTTGAAATACTTATTTTCAGCTCAATAAAGTGCCCAACTAAGTTTTTGTTCTTTTTCCCATGTTATTTCTTTTTCATCCACAGAATCGGACAGTAGCAACACCAAGCCATGGAGTATGGGACATGCGTGGGAAACAGTTCCACACGGGAGTTGAAATCAAAATGTGGGCCATAGCTTGTTTTGCCACACAGAGGCAGTGCAGAGAGGAAATATTGAAGTAAGACGTGTTTTCACTTTGAGTTTAGGACCTTTTATGCTTTGGTTTTAAATAATTCATCTCATTTTCTAAAGACATGGAGTATATTTAATCACCAAACTTATAAAACCGTTACATCTTGATAGTTTGGTGTAAATTGTTGAATTCATTGGTCTTAGTAAAGTCATTGACTCATGCGTCTAGCCATCTCGGTAAATTAGCTCATGTGGTGTGACAGCAGCAGCATCATTGTCTTTTGATGGCAAGTAGGTTAGGCTTAATTCCCAAATTTGCCACTTCTTGACTCCAGTTTTGTTAAGAAAATAATTCTTATCTGATGTACATCTCCATTAATAACTCATGTAAGTATAAGCATAGTGGAGAATTCTTGAGTAATACAAAGAACAGTTCACTGCAGGTCAGTTCAGAATTTTCCTTCCCTTTTCATGTTTTAAAAAAACCTGGTTTTTTTCCTGTTTAACTCTATTCTTTTTTTAATTAATCTCATATCTCTAAATGAATGTCTTAGCCAGGTACAGTGGCACGTGCCTTTCATGTCAGTACCTAAGTGAGACTGAGGCAGAAGGGTTATAAATTTAAGTCTCATATAAGCAACTTAGTAAGACCCTATCTCATAATAAAAGTAGGAAGGGCTGGGGATGTAGCTTAGTGTTTGAGCACTCCTAGGTCCAGTCCTAAATACAAAAAAAAATAATAAGTGAATATCTTAATAATCACTTTAATGTATTTTTTCCAAAGGTTTGGGTGTTTTTGTTTTTTATTTTTTGTTTTTTGAGACAGGGTCTCACAGTGTGTTCCTGAACTCACTATAGAGCAGCCCAGGCTGGCCTTGGACTTAAGGCAATCCTTCTGCCTCAGCCTCCCCAAGTGTTGAGTGGGGGGATTACAGGTGTGCACTACCATGCCCAGTTTATGTGGTGCTGGGGAATCGAACTCAAGTACTTAGCACTTGATGTAGTGCTTGCTAGGCAAGCACTTTAACTGCTGAGCCAGTCCTCCAGCCCCACTCCAAAGTTTTTAATACCACACTCTTCAAGTAAAATGTCATAAGGATGTTTAATTACAGTGGTGTGATTATCTTTTTTGACCTTGAAAGACCAAAAAAAACCTTTTAATCATTTCTCAAGCTTAGAGTTATGCTTTACATGTATTATTCATGATTTGAATAGATGTCTCAGAATCACTGGATCTTGTTCAGAATGACTGAAAATATTCAATATTTTGCTTTTTGAATAAACAATAAGAAAAAGAGAAAGGGAATTCCTACAAACTTTATCTCTGTCTTGAGGGAATCAATTTTGAGTAGAAGTTACTCAGATTATTCTTGATTTTAGGATCTTACTTGTTTTAAAAGCAAATGAAATGATTGTTCAGCCTCATTTCATTCATTTGTGCTAAATACAGAATTTTCTGAAAATAAGAAATGAGTTTTTTTAATCAGTGTAAATGAAAATACATTAATTAAAATGTTGCCTCCTAATACTGTCTCATGTAGTCCTTATAGTGGCCCTTTAATGGTACAATCATTTTACAAGTAAGGAAAAATATTTGTATAAAATTTTGCAAATAAAGCTAGGTGTGGTGACTCACACCTGTGATCTCAACATGTAATCTCAGTACTTGGGAGGTTGTGGCAGGAAGATTGCAAATTTGAGGCCAGGCTGAGCTACATAGCAAGACTATCTCATAAGAAAAATATTAATTAACTAATTAAAATGGAATAGTTAGAAAGGAGCAGAACTGGGGTTGACACTTTCCATACTTACTCTAGAACTTAGCTCTTAGCTAGTACACTCTCTTTCTAATACCCCCTGTAAACAAAAGAACATCATGTAACTGTGCATGTTTCAGTGTATAGAAATGCAATATTCTTCCATTATTTATAATTTCAGTTTCACTTCCTGTGGTTCCAAAAATTATTAGGTAGATAATTCTGGGAATTATTTAATTCATACATTTTAACTCCTATACCATTCTGAGTAGTATAAAATCTTGCACTGTCCTATACCACCCCATTACACCCTGCCTTGGATTTAAATTATGGTCTGTCCAGACCTTCTATGTTATATATCCTACCTATCCTTTAGTCACCTAGTACCTATCTAGATTATCAGATCAACTGTCAAGTATCACAATGCTTAAGTAACTCTTGTTTTACTTAATAGAGGTCCCAAAATACAAGAATGTTTATGCTGGCAATTTAAATATGCCAAAGAGAAGCCTTAATGCGCTTCCTTTAATTGAAAAGGTAAAAGTTCTTAAAATAGAAAAAAAAAAATTTTGCTAATATTCCTAAGATCAGGGATGGCAGAATGGCTCAGTGGTTTACAAGCACTAAGACAAGCGTTAAATACCTGAGTTCCATTCCCCAGCAACACATAAGCGGGGTGTGGTAGTGCACGCCTATAATCCCAGCACTCAGAAGGCTGAGGCAGGAGGACTGCCATGAGTCCAAGGCCAGCCTGAGTTACAGAGCGAGACCTTGTCTCAAAAGAAAAAAAAGATTTCTTAGATCTATAGTAAGAATGAATTTTTTATCCTTAACATCGTGATGAAAGGAATATCTGTTTTAGTTTCACTGTTGTACCTCAAACTACAGAATAGTTATATCCACAGTTCATTAAATGGCTTAGTTAAAATCAAAAAGTCATTAAATTATTGGGTTCAGTAAAATGTTCTTACATTATAATTCCCTATGAATAAAGGAAGAGTACTCAGGATTATTGTCCAACGTCATTAATCTGGTGACTGCTTACTTACAGAACACAGATTTCTGTTTTATCCTTCATTCATTTCCCATACTTTCCTTTACTTTTTTATATTGACTAGGCAAAGGTCGTTGATTTGTTTTTTTATTTTTGTTTTTGTTTTTTGTAGGACTGGAATTGAACCCATTGCCTCATGCATGCTAAGCAAATACTGTACCCCAAGTTCCATCTCAAGCTCTAGACAAACGTTTTATATTAAATAATTTCTCCTCCTAGGGGTTTCACAGACCAACTGCGTAAGATTTCCAAGGATGCAGGGATGCCCATCCAGGGGCAGCCATGTTTCTGCAAATATGCACAAGGAGCAGACAGTGTGGAGCCTATGTTCCGACATCTCAAAAATACATATTCTGGGCTTCAACTCATTATTGTCATCCTGCCAGGAAAGACACCAGTGTATGGTAAGGATATCTCAACTACATTTTTTGGTTCTGAGGATATTAGCCAATGGTAGAGTTCTTCCCTAGTGTTGTGTGTAAGGACTTGGATTCAATCTTCAGTACTAATGAAAAACAAAAACCAAAATTCCGTTTTTCCACAAGTACTTGATATTTGTTTTGGGATTGTATATCTTAAAACCTTCAAATACTAAAACATATTTTATGCTACAGTATATAAGACCATATTTTCTTGCCTTTTTGATACAGAGTCTTACTCTGTAGTCAGGGCTGCACCTGACCCCACTTATGTAGCCCAGACTAGCTTCAAAACTGTGCCAGTCTTCCTGCATCAGCCTCCCAAATGCTGGGATTAGGAATGTATCACCACATCTGCTTTATGTGGTGCTGGGGAATTGAATCCAAAGCTTTGTGCTTGCCAGGCAAGCACTTTAATTGTTGGACGACACCCCCAGCCCTACCTTTTCTTACTTTCAAATTAATAAAGTAAGTAGTTCAAGAGGAGACTTTGGGAAAAGGATTTCAGTAGCTAAACTAGGCATGTTTGCACATACCAGTAGTCCCAACTACTTGGGAGATTGAGGAAAAAGGATCACTTGAATTTACAAGTTCAAGAACAGCTGAGCAACACAGTAAAACCTCAAAAAAATCCTCAAATTTCCTTTCAGTAGATAAAAAAGACATAACAAGTGTTATGGAAAGAATGGTTTAATAAAAGTGTCATTAAGATAACTTGAGCATCAATATTATATAGTAGGTTAAAAACACAAGCTCTCAAACCTACTACTGTGGCACATGTCTGTAATCCCAGCTTCTAGCAAGACTGAGGTGTGATGATTGCAAATTCAGGGCCAGCCTGAGCAACTGAGCAAGACCCTTGTTCAAATGAAGGAGGAAGAATGGAGGGAAGGAGGGAAGGAAGATTGGCTGTTGCCAGTTGTTCTACCAAAGTATTGTGGCTAAGTATTTAACCTTACTAAGTTTTAGTTTCCTAGCCCCTGTATATAATTGTAAACAATGTGTAGTAAATTACATATAAGTCACTGAATCATGGGAAAACATGAAGAAAATTAATTTTCAAACTACTGGATTATTATCATTTGATCTTATAAATGATAGAATAAATCACAAAGGGAAAAAATTTTTTTTGAGACAGTAATCCAGGTTGGTTCTGAACTCACTATGGAGCCAAGGCTGGCCTTGGATTCACAGCAGTCCTCTTGCCTCAGCCACCCGAGTGCTGGGATGACAGGCGTGCGCCACCATGCTCAGCTTATGAATTTTTTGTATGACAAATGTACTAAAATCAAATCCAAAAGAATGAAAAATATTTACCACAAATGGGAACGATAATTACAAGTTTATTGTTAATTAAAATATTCATGTAGGCTAGTTGAACAAAGGAAAAAAAAATCCACTCTTACAAAATAATGAAAAAACTGGACATGGTGGCCCATACCTGTAATCCCAGCACTCAGGAGGCTGAGGCAGGAGGAGTCCCGTGAGTTTGAGGCCCTGGGCTCCATAGTGATGTCAGGACCAGTGTAGAATACAAAGCAAGACCCAAAACAAAACAAAATAAGAAAAGAATATAAACTAAAATTTCTCAAGAAAAGCAAAATAAATATATACATGAAAAAAAGTTAATTTTACCAGTAAGGCAAAATAAAAATCAATAAAAGGAAACATTTTTTGCTAAAAACTAGCAAATATGTAAATATAATAATTATGATAATTATTGTTTTATATCATAGTTATAATAATCATTATTATGTATTATTCATAGTGTTTTTGAAATAATGAAGGCAAGGAACAAATAGTGTGTCACATATGACTGATTAGATATATTGTGGCATTTGAAAATAGAATAATTGTTGCTATCATAAAAAGAACAATCTATATATTGAAATTAAGAACCACACTTTGTTAATGAAAATGAAAAGTTCTAAAACAGTGAACAATATGCAGTAGTTTCAATTTTAAAATGTGTTCCACATATTTTTTCCCACTATTGTTATTAATATACGTATGCAATACATGTTTAAAGTGAACTTGAGTATTTTGTGCACATATATATCATATCGACTTTACAGTCCCTTCCCATTTTTGACCCTCCCACAGTCTCCCTACCACTCCCCCCCCCCCAACTCTGATTATCACATCATGTGGTTCTATAGAATGTCTGTGTTCTGGATTTCCCAAGTCAGAGAGACTATACAGTACTTAACATATTTATCTTCCATGTCTAAATCATTTCACTTAAGTCACCACTCTTTAGCTCAGCTTCCTATTCCTCAAATGGGCCACCATGGTCAAATCTTGATGCCTCTTCTCTGAGTTCAGCTGATCCCTTTATTGGGATATTTGCCAAAAGTTCTTTTTTATCCTATATTTTGCTATATCTTTGTTGATATTACTAAACCTGGCCTTACCCACCAGTCCACATAAGAAAAGAACTACAAGCATGTAATTCAGAAGACTAGTAAATATGAGAAAGAAGAAGAAAAGTTAAATTTCAGATGCTTCAGCTGAATACTGGAAGGTACATGTTTGTACATTCACAGGGTCATCTTTACATCAGTCAGTTTTCTTATAAACTTACATCAAAGAACTAATAAGTGAATTGCTACAATAAACAAACTTAAAACTATATCATATTACTACATTAAACGAACTTAAATCTATATCACATAAGTATACTTAAAGTAATAGATATGAAGGCAAATTTAGTTATTTCAGAACTTTTTAACTTACCTAACTTATTTACTCACATTTCACTGATTACTAGCATTCTGCTAGATTTGGTTTATAATTTTATCTGCCTAACCATCCTTATATTCATGCATAAAAGATTTTATGTCAATTCCCCAAGATGCATGTAATTATTCTCTTTTGTACACTACTATACTATTACTAATAATAATGAAGTGGGGAGATTTCACAGATTTGATAGAACAGCTGGTACTGCTTTAGAAGTATCTCAATCAAATGATTTAAATACCAATCTATTTTTTATTGCATTTTCTCTTTAGATGTTACCTTTCCTCCTAGTTATTTTGGTGCTGCTTATCTTTCTGCCTCTCTCAAAGAGGATAAATTCACATTCAACATCAAAAAAATAGATTACTACATTAAACAAGCTTAAGACTTTATCAATTTGCTATATTAAATGGATTTAAATCTGTATCACATAAATATAATGCAATAGATAAAGCAGTAGATAGATAGCTATGCTTAGTTATTTCCGATTTTTTAACTTTCATATATTGCTTACTCATATTTCACTAATTATTAACGTTTTACCTGATTTGGTTTATTCTTCTACCTATCTATTCATCCCTAATCTCATGCATAGCCTTATTTTTTTCTCAGCTCATTCTCCTCTAGCTGTGTCTCTTTTTCTCTGGGGTCAATGGTGTCTTTGGCCTCCCTTTCACTTTCTAAGTTTCCTTTAAGTATTCTCTGCAATGCTGGCTTAGTGGCTGCAAACTTCTTTAAGCTTTCTATATCATGGAAAGTTTTAATTTCTCCCTCTAAATTAAAAGAAAATTTTGCTGGATATAGCAGTCTTGGTTGGGATTTATGTTCTCTTAGTACTTGGATGACATTGCTCCATAATCTCCTGGCTTTTAGAGTTTGGGTTGAGAAGTCTGCAATTATTCTGATGGGCTTATCTTTGTAGGTCACCTTCTGTTTTTCTCTTACAGCTTTTAGTATTTTCTCTTTGTTTTGGGTTTCTAATATTTTAATTATGATGTGTCGTGATGAGGATCTCTTCTGATCAAAGTTGTTGGGTGTTCTGTATGCCTGCAGTAGTTCCATGTTCATTTTTTTTTCTTAGATTTGGGAAATTTTCTTCCATAATCTCATTGAACATGACCTTTAAGCCTTTTGTCCACAGTCTTCTCCTGGACTCCCATAATTCTGAGGTTGTTTCTCTTTGAATCATCTATCAGCCATTGTAGTAATTCGCTTTCATCCCTTTTTACTTTTTGTTCTGTATGGCCTGTATGTTGTAGCACAATCATTTTTATGTTGTAGGTCTGACGTTCTCTCCTGAAAAAGTTCGAATTGGTTTCTTGTTATTTCCTGTGTGTTTTTCACTTCCTGAATATCTGCATTCTTTTTTTTTTTTTTTTTTTTTTTTTTTTTTTTTTTTTTTTTTTTTTTTTTTTTTTTTTTTTTTTTTTTTTTTTTTTTTGAGACAGGGTCTCGCTCTGTGGCCCAGGCTGGCCTGAATTCACTATGGAGCCCAGGCTGGCCTTGGACTCACAGCAATCCTCCTGCCTCAGCCTCCCGAGTGCTGGGATTATAGGTGTGCGCCACCATGCCCAGCTTATGTGGTGCTGGGGAATCAAACTCGGGTACTTAGCACTTAGCGCTTGCTCAGGTGCTTTAACCACTGAGCCATTCCTCCAGTGATGAATTCAGTTTTTATCTCTGTTGTGTTCTTAACTAATTTATTGTATTGCCTTCATTATCTTCTGTTTTATATCTACTTCATTCTCCTCTAATTGCCTTTCGGTGTTTGCTGTTAGCTATGTCTTGGCGTATCTCTTGCATTTTCTGTTTCATTTCCTGTTTTAATTCACAGTATTTCTGGGCCCAGAAGTTATCATCCTTTTTGTCTTTTTCATCTTTGGATTCTGCTATTTCATGATTCCTGGTATCATTTTCTGGGGTGTCAGGTCTTTTTGTAGGAGATATATTACCACGTTTCTTCATGGTTCTGCTGTCTCTGGCTGCATGTCTCTGGTGTGCAGGAAAAAAGAGTTTTGTGAAGGCCCAGTCCTAGGTGCCTCTGGAAGCCTCTAGCCCTAGGGACAGACAGGGCAATGGAATTCCCAGTCCTAGATATCTCTAGAAGCTTCTAGGGTTCAGAATTGACAGGACAATGGAATTCCCTGGAAGCCTCTAGAAGCCTCTGGCATGCAAGACAGACGAGGTGATGGACTTACTAGTCCTAGATGCCTCTGGTGCACAGGGTAGTGGTAACCCGGGAGCCTCTGGTGCATGCCGAAGGGATAGGGTTTTGTTCCCCTTTTGAGGTATCTTATTTGCCCCTGACCCCCCTCAGCAAAGCTCTCCCGCCTGTCCTGGCTTCCCTCCCCCTGGGTAGGCTCTCCACCCTCAGAGGTGTGCCCACTACTCTGAGCTGTTCGGGAGATCAACAGCCTTTTTCTACCCTCTTTTCTCCTCTGTCTGTCTCTTGTGCCTGTTTCTTCGTAGGCTCTGTTTAAGGGTGATCCCAAAAGTCCTGATGTGCTCTTCTGAGCTTTCTTTTATTCTAGAGGGTTCAGTCTTGGGCTTTTTTTTCCCCCTTCTTTTTAAAAAGGCTCCTGCTTGTGTCCTTGCCTGTTATGGCTGCCAAGTGCTGCTTCTGATCTGGGCTTCTGGCACCTTTTCTAGGGGAGCGCACGTTGCATTTGCAGTATACACTACCCCGGGGTTGTTTTTTTGGAGGCTGGGCTGCCAGCTGCTGACAATTCCCACTTCTGGATTTGCACTTACCTCAAACTGAGGTTCTGGCCTCTGGGCTTTCCTCTTTCTGTGGTCTGTGGGTGCCAGCAGCTCAGGACTGCGCCAAGTCACCTGCTGTTTTCTTCCACTTCTGATAGGACTTCAGGATTTCTGACCTTTCAGCTGCCTCCTGTCAGTGGTTGGGAAGATCCTTCCTCTCCCAGCTCTGTCAGATGTCCCGGGCTTCACGCAGGCTTTCCTCTGTCTGCAGCTGCCTGCAGCTCCCAACCATTTGCAGCTGGTCTGCAGTGGCTTCCTGGGCTGCTGGGATTTTTTTTTTCTCTGCTTTTGATGTTCCTTCGGAATTTCTGACCTTCCTCTGGCTTCTTTTCAGTTGTTGGGGTGATCTTCTCTTTCCTAGCTACACTGGACATGCATTTTCTAACTAAATTCTCAACTTTTTAAGTGGGTCGATGAGGAGACATTGTGCCACTCTGTTACTCAGCTGCCATCTTGACCAGAAGTTTGTTCATTGTATTTTTATATATGAGAACTTACATATGCTGAAATTTTTTTTTTCATGGAGGTACTGAGGGCTGAGCCTAGGGCTTTGACACTGAGCTACATCCCCAGCCCTTTTTATTTAAATTTCTTGTTTTGAAATAGTCTTACTAAGTTACCCAAGCTGGGCTGAAACTCTTAGTCTTCCTGCCTCAGCTTCCCAGAGGGCGAGGATTCTAGGTGTGTGTCACCACAGCCAGCTGCCTGCCAATTTTTAAACTAAAGACTTGAGTACAGAATTAAAAGTGATAGGTATACTGTGACTATGTATAAATCAAAATATCAAAATTAGATGGGCCCAGTGATGTATACCTGGGCAGCTAAGGGACATCCCATCTCAAAATAAAAAGGACTGGAGATATAGCTCAGTGATAGAATGCTTGCCTGGCATATGTGAGGCCCTGGGTTCAAGCTCCAATCCCATATAAATAAATACATTGAGGAAATTACTCTAAAATAGTACAATAAAATGGTAACACAAGATTGTATATATTTTCAACTTTGTAGTTTTTACATTTGTTATGATTACACTATTTTTCTGATAAGGGAGGAAAAATTATCACCAAATACTTAAGCTAATCTTTAAAGTAGTGTACTTTACATTTCAACAGCATTATTTCATTGGTGTAATTTTGGGTGTCCTATAATATGATGACATATTTTAAATGAGATAGGGAGGAACTTTGTTTTCAGAAAACAAATCTAAAAACAGTCTTAAGTCTTTTTTTCTGACTAGAAGTATTTGTATTTGTTCTGCAGCGGAGGTGAAACGTGTAGGAGATACACTTTTGGGAATGGCTACCCAGTGTGTTCAAGTCAAGAATGTAATAAAAACATCTCCTCAAACTCTCTCAAACTTGTGCCTAAAGATAAATGTAAAACTTGGAGGGATCAATAATATTCTTGTACCTCATCAAAGGTAAGCTAATCACTTACGAAAATGCTCAGTGGTTTTCCTATCTTCATTTTTCACCATATGACCTGTGTCTGACTATGATACGATATACGTTAGAGTCAACCTTAATGATGCCCACCACGGAATAAATGTCTTAGCCTTGTGACTGATGCCTGTAATCCTAGTACTCTGGAAGGCTGAGGCAGGAGACTCACAAAACTAGGTAACCTAGCAACTTTACGAGACCCTGACTTGAAATTAAAAAACAAACGAGGGCTGGGGATATACCCAAGGTCCTGGGATCAATCCCTAGTAATGGGGGAAAATAAATAAGTAAATAAATAAAAGACTGAGGACATAGCTCAATACTCCCTGGGTTCAGTCCTCAATATCTAAATAAATAAATAAATAAAATCCTGTTTAACATGCCTTATGAATAAGTCTTACAAGGAGTGTTTTGTTTGTATTCGACACAAAATCCCTTTTTATTCCGCTTTTCTACATTCCTGTCAGTGTTAAATATGAGATAAGAGTCATAAGTAAGATGAATGTAGAATTTTGTCAACAAGTTCAAGAAATCAGAAGTAATTCTTTAAATTTTAAAGGATATAGTTTTATAATAAAAGGTAATTCCAGCTACTTTATGACTTTTACGTATATGCTGTGGATTAGGAGATGGAAAGTAGTAGACTCCTATAATCCTTTTCAATATAAAATTTAATAATTTATTTTTCTCTTTAGGAAATTATATGAGGGGCTGGAGGAATAGCACAGTGGTTGAAGCACTTGCCTAGCAAGTACAAGGCTCTGGGTTCAGTTCCCCAGCACCATTTAAACTGGGTGTGGGGAAGCATGCCTGTTGTTCCAGCAGGGAGGCTGAGGCAGGAGGATTGTTCCAAATTCGAGACTAGCCTGGGTTTATAGTGAGTTCAGGACCAGCCTGAACTATAGAGCCTCCAAAAAAAAAAAAAAAGAAAGAAAAAAGAAAGAGATTACGTAGGCTTAAAATATAACTGGAGTTGTCAAAATTGATAGATTGGCTGTGGCTGTAGCTCAATAGTAGACAGACCTGCTGTGTCAGCCTTTACTCCAGTGACCATATACTAAGAGGATAAAGCCATCAGTAGTTCAGGTGTACAAAGTTGTTTGTATGGGGCTTTCTCGTGCTGTCAGTGACTTGCAGTGTGTTTCTGTCATGTGCAACAGATAAATGGATTATCTAACCTTTTTCTTTTTTTAAATGTATTTAAGACCTTCTGTGTTCCAGCAACCCGTGATCTTTTTGGGAGCAGATGTCACTCATCCTCCTGCTGGTGATGGAAAGAAGCCTTCTATTGCTGCTGTGAGTATCATTAAGCAGGATGATTTTATTTAAAGTTTAGATCAGTATCAACATTTTGGTTTCAACTTTTTGAATATTAATTATTTTTTGGTAGCAAACTTTCAAATATGTCCTTTGAGTTTTTTTTAAAAAAAATAATTATTCTGAGCATGCATTGTATCTGAGTGGTTTGGGTGCTTACCTAGTATGTACAAGGCCATGGGGTTTAATTCCCTAGTGCCACTTAAAAAGTAGCTATGTATGGTGATACATGCCTATAATCCTAGTACTTGGGAAGCTGAGGCAGGAGGATTACCATGAGTTTAGGACGAGCCTGGACTACAGAGTGAAACCCTGCCTCAATAAATAAATTAATTAATTAATTTAAAAATCTTAAAAGGAATAATTATTCTGCTTTGGCAACTTCAAATTCCATATATAAAATTTTTATATATTCCATATATATATATTAAATTAAGTTTATTATATTACTCAAATCTCCTATATCCTATTTTTTCTTTTTTGTCTATTAATTATATTTATTTGTTCGTTTATTTTTTTGAGGCAGGGTCTTGCTCTATAGTTCATGCTGGTCCTGAATTTATGATGTAGCTCAGGCTGGCCTGAAACTCAGGTAATCCTCCTGCCTCACTTTCCCAAGTGCTGGGATTATAGGCCTGTGCCACCATGCCCAGCTAATGTGGTGCTGGGGAATCAAATTCAGGGCCTTGAGCTTGCTAGGCAAGCACTTTTACTGCTGAGCTATTCTTCCAGCTCTGTATTTTTAATCTTATCTGTAAAATTTTCATTTCAAACAAAATATAAATATTAGACATGGAAATATTCTAGAGATAGTTTTAAGTCATCTTTGATAGTCACAAAACTGTTCCTGTGGAGGCAGGCCTTGTAGTATAGGCTTGTAATACCAGTGCTCTGGGAGACTGAGGCAGGAGAATCACAAATTCAAGCCTAGCCTGGGCAACCTAGCAAGACCCTGTTTCAAAATAAAACTAGAATATGGGCTGGGGGTGTATCTCAGTGCAAAAGATCCCCAGTACCACAAAAAAAAAAAAAAAAAAGATAAAAAGCTTACCTTGAATTTACTACTTCGAGATCATTTTCCAGGAAAGTTTAAACATATTCTAAGTAACTCTTTAGGACTTGCAGCATTTTCCTTTTCTGCTAAATTTGTTTCTGCCAAAAATCCACTTTACTTTATGGCTATAGGAAATCTTATAAATTGACTTTATTAATTGATTATTTTGCTGCAGTTTCTATTCCCAAGAACTTAAAGACTCATGTGAGAAACAAATTTAAGTATCCAGTGCTACCTGTAATAGTAGATACTAAGGTGACAGCAAGGCAATTTAAAATTGAGAGTGCAAGAACCTGGTATGTTTTAGAATTGTTGAGAAATTCAGAGAATTGGAATGCAGTAGAGCAGGCTGTAAGGATAGCAAGCTTGTGTGCTCTCAGAGGTGATTAAATTTATTCCTTAGTCATGACATACCATTCCAGGAAATAAAGTGGTTGAAGTTCCATTTTGAAGCCTGACCTGAACTAGACTGTGATGGACGAGGATAGTGTAGAAGTACAGTGTCATAGTTGAGGCAGCGATCAGAGTAATGTTTTAAGCTCACGCTTTCAGGTCTCCTTTGTGCCAAATATGTAACAATATTAAACAAGGCACAGAAAGGAAATTATGATAGTCAGTCTCAAGATCACCTTCTCTAAAAATCAGACAGAGCACAACTATGGCTCAGTAAGACTGAACGGAGAGTCAGGTTGTCTGCTGTGAGACTCTGCCATGAGAAAGTCCTGACTTGAAAATTTATGAGATGGCACAATTCTAAAGTGATGCTGAAGTCGTAACTATGGCGTCAGGATTGGTTGCTAAAGTGGAAGAAATATGAAATCAGTGTGTTACTAAGGATGCAGCCCAGAACTTTCACACTGAGCCACTTCCCCATCCCATTTTTAGTTTTGATTTTAAGACAGTCACTAAGTCACTAAATTGTCAGCTCTCTGCTTGATCTTGTTAATCCTCGTGCCTCCTGTCCCAGAGCACTGGAATTACAGGCCTGCACCAACAGGTCCCACCTTACTTACTTCCTCTCTTCTCTTTATTTTTTGTGACAGCGTCTTGCTCTGTAGCCCAGGCTAGTCCTGAACTCACTATGGAGCCCGGGCTGGCCTTGGACTCACAGCAGTCCTCCTGTCTCAGCCTCCCGAGTGCTGGGATTACGCACAAGCGCCACCACACCCAGCTTACGTGGTACTGGGGAATCGAACTCGGGTACTTAGCGCTTGACATACTAGGCAAGTGCTTTAACCACTGAGTCATTCCTCCAACCCCCCTTTCTTTTCTTTATTCATGTCTTTTTGTCTTTTTCTTGCCAGACTGATCTTTAGATCTACTGATAACCATTAGGATATAATTGTTACAGTACAACCTACTTCTAGAAAAATAAGTTTTGGCACTATGTTGGGTAGGTCTTTTATTTTGTTCTTCACTGGGAATTATCTCTTTTTGATTACTCTCAAAATAACATATAATAGATAGCAAAGTTATAGTAAATGTAAATGAAATCTATAAAATTTTGATTATCTTAATTCTTATTCTTCTTTAATTTTTCCAAACTAGGTTGTAGGTAGTATGGATGCCCACCCAAGCAGATACTGTGCCACAGTTAGAGTTCAGAGACCGCGACAGGAGATCATCCAGGACTTGGCCTCTATGGTCCGGGAACTTCTCATTCAATTTTATAAATCAACTCGGTTCAAACCTACTCGTATCATCTTTTATCGGGACGGTGTTTCAGAGGGACAATTTAGACAGGTTAGTCACCTCAAACTATGGTTAAGTGAGAAACTGTGTTTTAATGTGATATCTGGTTATCAAGTTGAAAGCTTTGAGAGTTCCCAACATCAAATTTTGATGTTTCAGTAGATTTTCCCTTTAAAAATGTGCACTACAGGCCAGGCGTGGTGGTGCACACCTGTAATCCCAGTGCTTTGGGAGGCTGAGGCAGGAGACTCACAAGGTCTAGCCCATCTTAGCAACTTAGCAAAACCCTGTCTCAAAATAAAGAAACAAGAAGGATTGGGGAAGTACTTCAATGTGAAAGCCTTGGGTTTGACCCCCTACTACTGCCAAAAAGATAAAAGAAAAAAATGTTTACTATAAATGTGTAAGTACTGATTGCTCTGCTGATAGTTACATTGGAATAGAGAAGTATATTGAGCCTAACATGATGAGGTTAAGAAAGTCAAGATTTATCTTAATTTGAAATGTGAGAGAGCCCTGACTAGATCTTTCTATTGTGTCTTCTCTAGGTACTATATTATGAGCTACTAGCAATTCGAGAAGCCTGCATCAGTTTGGAGAAAGACTATCAACCTGGAATAACCTACATTGTAGTTCAAAAGAGACATCACACTCGATTATTTTGTGCTGACAGGACAGAAAGGGTAATCTTACCTGTTATAATACAGTCATAAGCTAAGCTTACCTAATGAAGCGTTTAGAGCACTTATCAGCCCTCTGCCAACAAGTTTCCAGAGTGCAGAAGTAGATTTCAGTAATTAGATTATTAGATTATAAATGTAGAAGCATCAGAATATTGTTACTTTCTAGAATTTCTGATGACATGTTATTTACCTTAAAGATACATTCTGTATCGCTCTATTTCTCTTTCTCTCCATCTCTGAGAGTGTTGGGAGAGTATGCTGGTAATGAAACCAGGAGCCTCAGCTCATGCATGCTAGGCAAGTGTTCTGTCACTGAACTGTGTCCCAGCCCCATTTCTTTTAAAAATATCTTGTAAAAATTTGTTTTAAAAAAGTGGAAATTAGGGGACTGGAGGAATGGCACAGCAGTTAAAGAGCTTGCCTAGCAAGCCCAAGGCCCTGAGTTCAGTTATAAGCCAGGCATGGTGGTACACACCTATAATCCCAGCACTCGGGAGGCTGAGGCAGGAGGATTGCCATGAGTCCAAGACTAGCCTTGGCTACATAATGAGTTCAGGAGCAGCTTGGGCTAGAGAGTGAGACACTGTCTCAAAAAAAAGAAAAAAGTAGAAATTAATATAAACTAGCTTTCAAACAGTGTTTCCCTTAAAATACACAAGATAATTTTCTGTATTTTATAGTATGGTATATATTTCTGTGACTAGAAAAACAAGGGAGGAATATGTTACTAGAGAAATGGATCTTATCTGTGTGTAGTATGTGCAAGTAGTAGTCTCCTGTTGCTTCCATTAACTTGGTTCCTGTCCCCATCCACAAATCTTAGAGCAAGAGACATTTCTAGTAGTAATTGCCATTATACTCTTGGGAAAGGAATTCAGTAGGAAAGAATATGCCTGTAATCACGTCATCCAGAATGCCTAGATAAGAAGATTGTGAGTTTGAGCCCAGAGTGGGCAATTTAAAGAGATCCTGTCTCACAATAACGAAGGGGCTGGGAATATAGCCCAACGTGAAGATTCTGGGTGTAATTACTAGTACCACAAAGAAGAGAGAAAGAGAAGATTAAGAAAAGAGTCTCATCTTGGATATGTACGTTCAAGTCAAGTACCCTAACGTCTTTGTGCCTGTTCCCTTTGAAACAAGATGGGATAATATTAACATATATCTGGTGGAATGGAGAAAAGATAAAGTATATCATACACTTAGAACGCGCATACTGAACACCAGTAAAAGTAAGACAGTTGTAGAATGGTGGTGATGGTGGCAGTAATGGAGCAGAAATATAAGCCAGGCATGGCGGCACATGCCTGTAATCCCAGCACTGGGAAGGCTGAGGCAGGAGGATTGCCTTGAGTCCAAGTCCAGCCTGGGCTATCCTGAGTTCAGGACCAGCCTGGGTGATACCTCAGTATTAAGAGTATATTTTCACTATACTCAAGGTCTCGGGTTGATCCCCAGCACTGCAAAATGGTAGCAAGGGGAGGAGCTGAAACCTCTATAAGGTCAGCTCTTAATGGCTGCCTAAGTAATAATTCAAGCTGACAGTAACGAAATAGTGGATCCGCCTATGTATTTACACATTTTTTTTGTTTGTTTCTTTTTTGGTACTTTGGATCAAAACCCTGGCCTTTACACTGAGCTAAATCCCAGCCTATTTTTTTAGTTTTGATTTTGAGACAGTATGTCATTCCACTGCTGAGTCATCCAGACTAGGCTCAAACTTGGATCCTTTTACTTCCATTTCGCAGAATGTTGGGATTATAGGCCTGCACCGCCAGGCCCAGCTATTATACATGTTCAAGTGCTTTCAGATACATTTTTTACTTTTGTCTTATTTAAACTTTGGTCAAAATAAATCTAGGTTGGAAGAAGTGGCAATATCCCAGCTGGAACAACAGTTGATACAGATATTACGCACCCATATGAGTTTGATTTTTACCTCTGTAGCCATGCTGGAATACAGGTAAGCCTACATTTTATGCAAAAGGTTTTAATTCAGAATTTCAATTCTTATGTATGTTTTTTTAAATCTGAGCAAAAGGAAAAAGAAATATTCTTCTTTGCATCCAAGTTGTTTACACATAATACTGGACAAAACTTTCAGAGAATAATTTTCTTCCTTCCTGTTACTTTGAGAAGGGCTTATTTTTGTGAAAATACCAGACAGGGCTGGAGAAATGGCTCAGCGATTAAAGCACTTACCTGGAAAGCTCTAAGTCAAGTGCTAAGTATCCAAGTTTGATTCCCCAGCATCACATAAGCTGGGCGTGGTGCCATACACCTGTAATCCCAGCACTTAGGAGGCAGAGACAGGAGAATTGCTGTAAGTCAAAGGCTAGCCTGGACTCGATAGTGAGTTCAAGACCAACCTGGGCTATAGAGCAAGACCCTGTCTCAAAAAAGAAAAGAAAATACCAGATAATAACTAGCTTAATAAAATGAGTATTCCTATCATGGGCCCTTACTTGAACCTAGAACTTAAAAACATTATGAAATACTTGATTGTTCTTTTATATACAGATCTTCTTAGTAATCATAGTTCATAGAAAAACTTTAGCATTTAATAATAGATATTGAGCAAGTAAAGCATTTGAATGTAGAATCACTGTTTTAAGGTTTTGTTAAGTAACTTTAAGTCTTTTATTTTTTCAAAAAATCTTTTCATTAATTTTGTTCACTGTGTCTAACAGATTATAACCTTTAATTTAGTTCTTCTCAAACTTTCCGGCAGCAAAAAGTCAGCTCACATTTCCAAGATATCTAAATGGTTGTAACCCAAAACTAACTTATTTGCCATTTATTAGAATAAAATTTCAAGACTACATATCTTAGTGTACAGAGGTATCTCACAAATACGCTAACCAATTTCAGAATCCTGCTTTGAATTATTGTATTAATTTTCTGTCACTAGAACCAAATACTTGACATGTACAACTTAAAGGAGATAAGGGTTATTTTGACTCACAGCTTCAGAGGTTCCAGTTTATGGTAAGCTTTCTCCAAGATAGAAATGGAGTGGTGGGAGGGCATGGCAAAGGAAAGCTGCTGAACCCATGACATCCCTGAAACAGACTATAGTCCCAGCAAAAGATGATAGTACCTGGAACCGGTATGGTAATGGAATTGGATGAATTTCATATACTGTAGTTAAGACTTTGCTCTGCCTTTTTCCTGTTCCTGAAATGTGCTTCCCTCTGATCTCACAAAGTATTCCTTCCTCATCATTTGGAGGTCACTTCCTTGTCTCCTTACAGGATTTCCCTGTACTACCTAGTCTAAAGTACCTGTACACATATCTTTTCATACTGTCCTACATTTAATTCTACTTATAGTCCAATTCCTGATGGATTTATTCATGATTATAAGTCTCTGATCACGGGTGTCTTCATTACTTTCTCATCACTGTGAATCAATACTCGACACCTGGGGCTAGAGGAATGGGTCAGCATTTAGAGCACTTGGAAGTACCCAAGTTCAGTTCCCCACCACCACATCAACTAGGCATGGTGGCACATGCCTATAATCCCAGCACTCAGGAGGCTGAAGCAGGAGGATTGCCATGGGTCTAAGGCTTGCCTGGGCTCCATAGTGAGTTCAGGACCAGCATGGGCTACAGAGCAAGACCCTATCTCAAAAAAAAAAAAAAATCCACAACATCAATATTAAGGAGGAAAGATTTATTTTAGCTCACAGTTCAGAAGGTCTCAGTGCTTTCACAGCTGAGTGGCTGGAAAATGATGGAATGATATGCATGGCAGGGCTGGAGCCAGGTCCAGGGCCAAGCCAGGGCCCCTGTGACAGAGATTTTCATAGCCTAGTGGAACAGGGAGAAGTCTGGAAGGAAGGGCGAAACCAGCACACACCCCTCCAGATCAAGCTCTAAGCATCTGCCCTTTGTAGCCGGGCCCCACCTCCTAACACTACCCTGGATCCATAGGGATATGAGGCTTTTGGGGGACACTCCAGATCCAAACCACCACAACTGGAGTGTTATCTTTATTCATTACAGTCATCTCAGTACAAGAAGATATGGTACGTATGGTACAATAATCTCAGTACAAGAAGATATGGTACATAGGGGCTGTTCAAAATAATCTTTGATTTTGTTTTGTGATACTAAGTATTGAACTCTGGGACTGCTGAGCTGCATCACCAGCTCCACTGTTATAGCTTGGTTCTAGAGTGTCCACCAAAAGCCTCGTGCATTGGAGTGTTATACATACATCTATGGATTACACATGCTGTAGGGCCTAAACCGGACATGGGTGCACATGCCTGTAATCCCAGCACTTAGGAGGCTGAGGCAGGATTGCTGTGAGTTCAAAGCCAGCCTTGGGTGTATAGTAAGGTTAGGACCAGCCTGGACAACAGAGCAGTGAGACCCTGTCTCCATAGGGCCTAGTTGGGAGAGGTGGGTGGAGCAGGTCACTGAAGGTGTGGTCTGGAAAGATAGACTCCTGTACAGTTTTTCCTCAGGCTTTATCCTTCCTCTGAGGATGCCATGAGTAGCTATTCTCCACCAGACCCTTCCACCATTGCTGGTAGCTGATGAATGGGCTGAAACCTTCTGAAACTGTGAGATGAAGTAAACATTTCTCCCGTAAGTTGTGTCTCAGCAGTGAGAAAGTAACTGAGACAGAAACTGGTGCCAGAGAAGTGGGGTTATTGCTGTGACTACCTAAACATGTGGTTTCGTACCCTTTCGAGCTGTTATATGGGAGGAGGTTGGAAAGGTTCAGAGATGCCAGCTAACAAAGCTTTAGAATGCTGTAAGTGAGCTTGGTGGGAAATTATGGTCAGAGCTTCAAAGACTGAAATGCCAGAAGTGTAGATTGAAAAGGCCAAGCTGAAGAGGTTTCATATTGGAAGGAGGACTCTATTGGCAGTCGGTCTAGAACCCATGTATACTACTTTCTAGTTTGTTTTTTTTTTTAAGTGTGTCAGCTTTTTTCCCTGGCCTGAGACTTTGGCTGATACTGAGATTAAGGGCAGTATACTGTTTAAGTTGGTAGAGGAACTATTTACCTCTGCCATATGGGTTCTGTTTGTTTATTTAAACCAGTTCTACACTTAACAACAGGAAAAACAGCAAAGGAAAAAAGATGTAAAAGTTTGCAGTTTTTCCATAGTGAAAAAGACTGGGAAGTTGAGGTAAAAATGTTTATCGTTGTTGAAGAGATTAACATTAAAAAGAACCCAAGTGCTTGGAATCAGGACTATAGGAAAGATGCCTTGAGGGCATCTTAGGAATCGGCAAGACTTCACCTTTCAAGGTAAAACAGCAAAAGACTGCTTTGAGAATATAGCCCCAGGGCATCCTGCAGGATAACCTAGGAAAGTGAGTCCCCAAGGAGTTCAGCCATCTAAGAACTCCAGAGACCTCTGTGACTATGGCCCCAGGGGCTACACTACTGCTGAAGCCAACAGCAGACCTTGGCATCATCCATGTGGTACTGGTTTCACAGGCATCCAAATGTGAGAGCTGTGGAGTCAGGAGGGCTTCCACCCAGATTGCAAGAGAGGGCCATCCATGAAATTGTGAAAAGGAAGCCAAAATTGCAATGGACGCTTCAGAAGTTTGGGGAGCCAAGGATGTGGATCTGTCTACAAGGAAGGCTACAGACTATAAACACATCCAACCCGAAAGAGAATCTATGGAGTTTGCAGCTGGAGGCAATGCTACAGGGTTAGGGCTACCCAAACCCTTCGGAGCTAAGACTTTGCCACAACTTATCCCATATCCTGGACATGGAGCTACAGGGTTTAATGGAACTATGGGTTTTAGGATTAACCCTTCTAGGTTTCAGTCTTGCTTTGTCCAGTTTTGGTTTTATTTTATTTTTTTTTTCCTGTAGTTCTCTTCCTTTTGGAATGGGAATGTTTATTTACCCTGTGTCATTGTGTGTCAGAAGTGTTTAAATTCCCTTGATTTTTACAGAAGTTCACAGCTAAGTGTTGGCCTTGAGTCTCAAAGGAGATTTTGGACTTGGACTTTTTAGCAGAGCTGAAAGTGTGAAGATTTTGATAACTGTTAGAGATGGACTAAATGCATTCTGCATAAGGAAGTGGACATGAGTTTTTGAGAGTTTCTTAATTGCCTATTCCTTGCTAGGACACATTAGCCAACGTCTACAACTTAAGAAAGGAAAGGTTTATTTTAGCTCACAGTTTTAGAAGGTCTCAGTCCATTTATAGGCAGCCTGCAGTGGTGGGAAGGCTTGGCAGAGGGCCTAGCCTGAGAGAAGCTGTTCACAGCATTGCAGTAGGACACTGAATAAATGAGGAGGAAAGGTGAGTGGAGCTAGCGTATATTCTTCGAGATGATGTTCCAATGATTTGTGATTTGCCTCTTCAGCCAGGCCCCACCTCTTAACAGTACATGGAATCCATAGGTATTCTACAACATCCTTATATATAATGCATGAGGCTTTTGGGGAACATTCCAGATCCAAACTGTAACAGGGGCCAGCCTCTTAAGGAAGTTTGTATCTTCCCCTTCTTGCAGAATGTTATGGTTCTGACCTGGAGTGTCCCCCAACAGCCTCAGGTGTTTGGGTATTGTGGATTCTCTTAGGAGTTGGGACCTGGTTGGGAGGGGTGAATTACTGTAGATGTGGTATATCACTGAGGGTGTGGCCTGATCATCTTGCAGTGCTACAAGCAGGTGCTCTCTGCCAGACCCTAAACTAAAATAGACCTTTTTCAAGTTGTGCATATTAGGTATTATAGCTCAACAACAAGAAAGTGACTGAGATACCCAGCACACTGTTGCCCATCCCCTTTTTTCGAGACCACATATTGCTGATCTGCCCAGGCTAGTCTTAAACTTGGCACCCTTCTGGCCTCAGCCTTCTTCGGAGCTGGAAATATAAACATACACAATAGTGCCAGAATAAGGGGCTGGAGGAATGGCTCAATGGTTAAAGTGCTTGCCTAGCAAGGGTTAAGTACCTGAATTCAATTCCCCTGTACCTC
The DNA here is from genome assembly GCA_004027205.1 of Ctenodactylus gundi. Classification (NCBI taxonomy): domain Eukaryota; kingdom Metazoa; phylum Chordata; class Mammalia; order Rodentia; family Ctenodactylidae; genus Ctenodactylus; species Ctenodactylus gundi. The sequence continues at coordinate 38,200 of PVKB01000760.1, read as the reverse complement.
ATAAACGAGGTGTGATGGTGCATGCCTGTAATCCCAGCACTTAGGAGGCAAGGCAGGAGAATTACCATGAGTTCAAGGCCAACCTGGGCTCACATAGTAAGTTCAGGACCAGCCTGGCTACAGAGCAAGACCCTGTCTCAAAAAAAAAAAAAAAAGAAAAAAAAAAGAAAATAGTGCCTGTGCAAAAATCTTCCATTGTGTCTAACAAATAATACTCTATACTTATTAATACTTAATACTTAATAGTACTTATTAAAGTATGAGCTAGTCTTTTCTCGATACAGAAAAGATTAGCTCATACTTTAATAAGTACTATTAAGTTTGTATCTTCCCCTTCTTGCACCAGAACCAGTTCAGAAGCTTTCTCTGCTATCTGTGTTTCCAGGCTGTTATTTCTAATTTTTTCTTCATATTATTGCTGATGTCACTTTTATAAAACCCCAATCTCTCATACCCAAAAACTAACTGTGCAGTGCCTCTGTGGTATCTATCCGTGAAGTTCCAAATTCCTGTTTGTCATTCAGTCTGATTCAAAACTTATTTCACCTTCATCTTTTTTTTTTCTTATTCCCCTTTCTTCTCATAGTAGTCTACATGCCATGAAATGTGAGGATTCCTATGCTTTTCATAAGGCTGTTTATTCTGTCTGGTGTTCCCTGTCCAGAGTCACTGTCTTGGTCACTTTCTTGTCACAGGACACAGTACCCACCAATTTAAGGGATGTGTCTTGGTTTCTTCATTTGTTGCTGTGACAAAATACTCAACATCTATAATTTAAAGAAGGAAAGATTAATTTAGCTCACAGTTTCAGAAAGTTTCACACAGCCCAATTGTGGGGCAGCTGGCAGTGGTGGAGGTACATGGCACAGACAGGCTGGAGAGCTGCTCACTCCATTCCAGGAAGAGGCCAAGCCAGGCAGGAGTCAAGTTAAGTCTGCAAACCAGCGAGGCTAGAGCTTTCGCATGAAGAAGCTGTAATCAACCTGCCAATTGGGCCAGCCTCTCCCCCACCCCAGGGTGATTGTCCCTCCCTCACTTCCTGGGCCACAGGTCAAAGATGCAGGCCTTCAAGCTCCACCCCAATCACAACAAGTTGACAACAGTGTTTCCAGTTGAAACCCCCAAACATCTGCGGCTTCCAGCCAAACTCTACCTCCCCATAACACACAGTTACAAATAAATGAAGCTTTTGGACACTCAAGACCCAAACCATAGCAGGAAGAGAGTTTATTTTAGCTCACGGTTTCAGAGGTCTCATCAGTAATTAGTTGGCAATGATGGAACATTTTGATGGAGGAAAGCTGTTCACTACATGATCAGGAAGCAGAGATTAAGGAGAAATGGGGGCAAGAATGTCCTTCCCAGCCATGCCTCCAATGACCACTCCTTCCACCTCTTTCCAGCATGTGAAATCATCAGTAGATCAATGCACTGATGCAGGTAACACCAAGATTCAGTCACCTTCCAAATACATGAGGCTTTTGGAAGACATTTCATATCCAAACCATAACATCCTCTGAAAAAATGCCAAATCTCACTTATTATTCTTGCCTGGTGAAGCACCTCAAACCCTTCACCCCCTTATTATTTTCCCTGGAATTTTTAATTAGAAAACATACATAGCCAATAGTGCTATAGCAATTTATTAGGTTCTTTCTTTTCAGTATTGGGGATTGAATACAAGGCCTTCACTCTAAACTGCATCCCCATTATTATTGAGACAGGGACTTACTATATTACCCAAGTTGGGTTCAAATTTGTGATCCTCCTGCCCCAGCCTCCCAAAGTGCTGGGATTACAGATCTGGGTCACTAGGCCCAGTTTATTTTCTTAGAGTTGTAGATGCTCTGTGTCCTCTGCTATAATAAATTATGTTTTCCAAAAGTTAAGAAACTGAACTTTGTTGGCTTTTTCTGTGAATTCATATACTTGACATAGAACTGACACACAAGAGCTCAACTAACTTGTTTTTGAATGTTAAAAAATTAAATTAAAATTTTAAAAGATTCTCATACACACACAGCAAGTGTGGTGCTACACACTTGTAATCCAGCAGTCTGGGAGGATGAGACAAGAGAATCAAAAGTTGGAGCCCAGGCTAACAACTTAGTGACTTGCCAAGATCTTGTCTCAGAAAAAGAAAAAGGAAAAGGAATGGGATTGTAGTGCAAAGGACCTCAAATCAGTCCCCAGTACAAAAATACACACACACACACACACACACACACACACCACCACCACCACCACCACCACCACCCCCAACCCCACCCCCACCCCCACTACCACCGCCCCCACCCCTTTAATATACTGTTTTAAGTCTATGGCTCTATGTCATTAGATCCATTCACATTGTTACGCAGCCATGGCATGATCTCTCCCCAGAACTTTTTCATCTTTCCTGATACACTATGTACTCTTGAACAACTCAGATTCACAATTCTACTTTTTGTCTCTGATTTTGACTGTTTGGGTACAATATGTTATTGAACCATGCAGGATTTTCCCTTTTGTGACTGGTTTATTTCATTTAACATAATGGATTTTCTTTCTTTTTCAGGTTGAATAATATCCCTCATTGTGTTTGCATGCATGCATGTGTGCACGTGTGTATCACATTTTGTTTTTTGTTTTTGCAGTGCTAGGATGAAACCCAGGACCTCACATATGTTAAGCATCTTTTCTGTCACTGAGCCTCACCTCCAGCCCTTTGTGCTACTTTTTATTTATGCATTCATCATTGGTGGACACTTGAATTACTTCTCTGTTTTGGTTATTGTGCATAAAGCTACTATAAACATAGGTGTGCAAACGAAGTTGAGTCCTTGCTTTCACTTCTTTTGTAAACATATCTAGAGTCAACTAAAATTTTAATTATTAAATTATATATAATGTTTTACTAATTAATCTACAAAGCTTTGCTTTAATATAATTTAGTCTATGTTAAAGATTTATTTGAAAGTTTAGAAATCAACAGACTATGCTGTTGCCTTCTCTGTAGGGTACCAGTCGTCCTTCACACTACCACGTTTTATGGGATGATAACTGCTTTACTGCGGATGAACTTCAGCTGCTCACTTACCAGCTCTGTCATACTTACGTACGCTGTACACGATCTGTTTCTATACCTGCACCAGCGTATTATGCTCACTTGGTGGCATTCAGAGCCAGATACCATCTTGTGGACAAAGAACATGACAGGTAATATAAAACCATTACAGATATATTCTAATCCAAGCATGTTCTGATCCGTGTAAGAAATTTCTTTAAGCATGTAAGTATGTAGCCCTGTGTTTGCTATAAAATACTTCTGTTTAGAAATAAAGTTTCATAAGCTATCAGAGGAATTAGTGAGCTGTATGAGAAATAATGCTAGAACTGACTAGTGCCCAAGGAGAGTTTTCTATTTAAATGAGGTGTCTGGGTGCAATAGGAATAGAACAATACAATAATTTTGTTGATTTTGCAGTATATCAGTTTATCTACATACATGTGTTAGGTTTGTTATTACCAAATGATTCAATGTTTTGGACTTGCTTCTGACTAATTCTGGGGAAATGAAAAAAATTTTGATTTTGAATTAATTATTAAAGCTAGCCAAATGTATGTATAATTTAGTATACCAGTCTCTGATTTTTGATATTGTTAACATTTTCTACAAGTAATGTTTTTCAGAATTATTATTTTCAGAATGGGAAATGTGTTCATTGCCACCTCTCTTCCAGTGCTGAAGGAAGCCACGTTTCAGGACAGAGCAATGGGAGGGATCCACAAGCTCTCGCCAAGGCTGTACAGATTCACCAAGATACCTTACGCACAATGTACTTTGCTTGACAAGTCCAAGTGTGTTCTCTAAAGAGGAAGAGCTGAAAGATGAATCAACATACAATGTATGTGTCCGTAGAGTCAGTTGAGTAGGGATGCCTCCAGCCATACAGAAGCCAGTGCTGTGTGGGAACCTGGTCCTAATGTTGACACAGGAAGATTGTTTACTTCATCAAGGATCGCAGCACCATTATGCAATATGAAACCAGCCAGCTGCTTTTTGTGCGGTCTCCTGTAGGAAGTATCGCGATTGTTTTGTTTTCACTTAGTCTAACCCTTTTAATGCCTTTACCTCAAGTTGCTTGGCAGCACAACTATCTTTGCAAAAAAAGTAAACAAAAAGTAAAGGATGGTCTAAATACACACCTACACGAATAATCAAAGTGATTGTTCACGATTATGTGTGCAAAAAAATTTATGTGCATTCATGTAGTCTTTTAAAAGGAGTCTGTATTTAATGTAGACATGCATACTTCATATGCATATATATCTGAATCTAGATCGATAATAGATATATATGTGTCTATATATATCTCATCATTCCTTCCTGTGGGGAGCTTTCTTTCCCTTTTATTCTCTGCTGTTACCTTTATTCTTTTCTCTACTTCCCTTGCCTTCATCATCATTTTTTTCTGATGCCACCACCGTAACAGTCAGATGTCCTTGTGTGTGAGTCATGTGGGCAGGAAGCACGACACACTAGCTTTCGGTTCTCATTTTGTACACCTGTCCTTGTTTGCCATCTCCTACCGGTTGTGAGTCCTCACCTGTGCTGTGTGTGTCTCCTCCTGCTCTGAATTCACCTGCCATTTGTGCAGTGCATACATAAGTAGTAGCAACCTGAACTACTCTCTTCCCTTTAATGACTTTGTTGAAGCTGCTATAAACACAAAACCTTGTCGGAAATTGTAACCCTTTCTCTCTTGTAAGTGATATTTATTCTAAAGCATTCTGTTCCTTTGAGTTCATACATAAATATTTTAAAAGATTGAAACTATAGGCTGAGGCCTGTGAAGCTGGGCAGAGAGAGAGGAAGGGCTACTGTGAAGGCACGTTTTGGTTTTTGCTCGCTTACTTGCTGCCTCTCATTCCCTAATGTGATTTTCATATATATATTTTTATATATATGTATGTGTGTATATATAAACATATGTGTGTGTTTTGAAGTATAGCTTCCTTTTCTTTTGTATTTATTAGAATAGTGCTTTATTAATTATAGAATTGTATTGACATCTTTTATAGAAATATAATCATGTTATTTTAAGAACCAACAACTTGTTTTTGCTATCTTTTAGTGCAATAGGAAGATGTGTCTGTTTGACATCGTTACAATGGATAGTAGGAAAAACAGGCACCACTGTTATCTTAAAATGACAAAGTAATCACAGCCTTAATTTCAGAAGGAAAGTTTCATAATTTTCAAATGTAATGCATGTTCTTTAAAAATCATGAGGGGCTAACGAATGGCTCAGTGATTAAAGCGCTTGCTCTGGCAAGCACGAAGTACCTGAGTTCAATTCCCCAGCACCACATAAACTGGGCAAGGTGGCACACTCCTATAATCCCAGCACTCAGGAGCCTGAGACAGGATGGTCCAAGGCCGGCCTAGGCTCCATAGTGAATTCAGTACCTGCCTGGCCTATAGAGCAAGACCCTGTCTCCAAAAAAAAAAGAGAGAGAGAGAGAAATCATAATGAAAACAAAGAAAGTTAAAACTGCCTAAATGAGTCTGGCCTTGAATATTAAAGTTGAACTTTGCTTTAAGAAACGATAGTGAAAAAAAAAATGATAGTGGACAGTTTAAGATTTAAAAGTTTTTAAATTATTTGCGAGAAGATAATGATTATTGATGAGTCATACTGGCTAGGTGCCCATTTTCTTTTACTAAAATGAATTCAGGGCTAGAGGAATGGCACAGCACTTCAAGCACTTGCCTGGCAAGCACAAGGCCCTGAGTTTGATTCTCCAGCACCACTTAAGCTGGGTGTGGTGGTGCACACCTGTAATCCCAGCATTCCGAAGCTGAGGCAGGAGAATTGGTGTGCATCCAAGGCAAGCCTGAGCTACGTAGTGAGTTCAGGACCAACCTGGGCTACAGAGCAATACCCTGTCTCAAAAAAAGAAGAAATAAAAATAATAATAAAATAAATTCAGAAAATATAGGACTTTATTTTAAAAGTTTTTTGCTGATATATCACCAGTGTAACTTTCTTTCTAAAATTAAGGTGATAGTGACAAAGGAGGTTTGGACTTTGATCATTTTAAATGAATTACATCATTGAAATGTAAGGAAAACTTTTATAAAATGTGTTTTATTGATTTCACTTTAAGACAAAGTTCTATAAAGCGGTCAAAATCTGATTTATCAGTAACATTGAATTTAGGAAAGCTTTATACTTTGTAAATCATAAAAATTGCATCTTGGGGTTGTTTTGGTGATAGTTATTTGGGTTTTTTTGTTTTGCACTGGTTCAGAGCATAGACACTACACGTTGTTTCCAGTGGGCATTGTTGTTAACCTTTCAGAATTCCATCTGCACCTGAAGACTAATGAATTTAGATCTTTAGTTTTTCTCATACTTGTAATCCACTATAATTGCCAGCTTACTGTATTTTGATCCTAAAACCTGAGCCCATGTCCTCCAACAGGCATGAAATCTTTTGTCCCTTTGCCAGAAAATTTTAAAAGTACTGTATTTTCTATGTTTATTATTTTGAAGGTTCTGAAATGCAATTTACAACACTGTTTCAAAGCACTTTACATAAGATAATATTTGTACAGAATATACATTTCTTCCAGCCTTCTGCCATCAGCTCTTAAAACAAATTCCTTTAAAACGTGTTTCACTTTGTTGTTGTTGTTGTTGTTGTTGTTGTTGTTTGGTTTAGTTTGGTTTTGTGTTAGGACTTTATTATCTTGGGGGCTTTCAGAGGGGTTTTGTTTTTTTTGAGACTGGTTTTGAATTTATGAGCCCAAGTGATCTTCCCACTTCAACCTCTTGAGTAGTCAGGGCTTTAGGTATGTACACTGCCATGCCCAACTGTGTTCTTTTTACATTGAAATTTCATTGTGTATGGTCAGGAACAGGCTGAAGGAATGGCATAGCAGTAAAACAAGCTCAAGGCCCTGGGTTTTATTCCCCAGCACCACATAACCTGGGTGTAGTGGTGCATGCCTGTAATCCCAGCATTTCAGGAGGTGGAATCAGGAGGATTGCCACAAGTCCAAAACTAGCCTGGGCTCCATAGTGAGTTCAGGACAAGCCTGGACTACAGAGCAAGAGCCTATCTCAAAAAAAAAAGGGAACATGGATAAGGAAGACAATAATATGTCATAGTAAAAACTTGGTCTGTGCTAGCTCAGAATAAATATTTTCCATTGTCAATGATAGCTGCACAAATTCTTGTGGGATGCTTTAGGGAGCAACTGTGCATACCCTGTTCTTATTTACTGCTTTACCTATTTCAGTCACTTAGTCTCACATACAGTAAAGTAATGCCCTTGATTTAAATCTATTTGGAAGGATTTCTTTTTAAAAGTGCTCTTACACTATTCAACATTGCTAATTTTAAGTCTGATTAACTTGGAAGAATATATATAGTATATTCCTATTTTGCTTACAAGCAAGTGGGATACTAAGTTTAATTATAAAAAACATTGTGCTTAGAATTTTAAGGTAAAAAGCTAGGTGTCGAATGCTTGAAATTTGTTCTAATTGTTTTTGAACTTCTAAGTCGAATTTCTAATTTATTAAATTTTTTATTTTTTATTTAAACATTACAAACTCAGAGACATTTCTACCCCTGCTCTTACTAGGTTAAATGCTAAATTTTGGTCTACTGTTTTCTATGATGTATCTCATAAGATGACTGTAAAATGTCACAGTCCTTGCAACTGGGATAAATGGTTTTCATGTAAGGAGAGTTAAGAGTTTGGCCTGAGAGTGTAGCCACATGACATCATCTGCCTAGCATTGGCAAGGCCCTGAGTACCATCCCTGGCGATGCAAAACGAGAAGAATTGGGAGTTTTAATGTATATTCTTGATAATAAATATATCTATGTAAAGTGCTGATACATGTCATTACATTACAGTATCAAGTTACTGGCATTGAGGACTGTACATTTATAATGCCATAGCTGCTATATTTATTTAAGTAGAGTCTGACAATTACTGCACTAAACAATAACGAGATAAGCAGGATGCAGGGCTAGTGTTAGATCCTTTTTGTTACTGTGTTTCTAAATAAGAGTAAGGACATGGAATATTAAGGTAACAAAGGGTGCTGTCCTTTTTATTTCTATTTAATATGAAAATATCCTTGTTTTAGAAATGTAGACTTATTTCTTTTACAGTTTTAGAAAGGGCTCTTCAGCCTCCTCAGTCTTAGTTTTTAGCACATTTTCACAGAAATATAGATGCCCTTTTTCTTAATAATTATTCTTTAACAAGTTTCTTGGAAAAAACTAGTCTATGGAAATATTCCTATTTATAATCTATTAATTGAGCTCTCTTCCTAGAAGAGAATCTAAAGAGTTTCTAGCACGAATATTCTGGGTGATTTGGGAGGCCCTCCATGTAGAGTCACCTACGCCTTCTGTCATAGGGCACCCAACCTTCCAAAGACCAGGACTGATTTTCCAAGCTAGATTCTCTGTGACCCGCTGTAGTCTAAGGTTGGCTTGCATATCCTCTGATGGATCCTAGGGTGACAGACCTGCCAGACTAGAGTCATGGCAAGGCTCAAGATTTGTCTAAGGAACTAAAAGCCATGCTGCCATTAAGTAGAAAGGGATGGCAGGGAACAAGGTAAGCGAGCGCTCATAGAGCCCAGATGAGGCCTGAAGCCCAGAATTAGAGACTGTTGTCCAGGAAATGTGGTGACTTTACTTTGCCAAGAGCAGTTGTTTGTATGAAATTTAAGAAGTGAGCCACTTAGGCACAGCTATATCATACTCTTCCTACTTCGCACTTGATGGTAATGTTTTACCAAGTTCAACTGACAGCTCTGTCTAATTTTCACTTAGGATCACTAACACCTGAGCTGGATGTTTGCTTAACTCATCCTCTTGGATTTTCTCCTGTTGACAAGAAAAGCTGCCCTTTACAGCTCCTTGCTACTTAAACTACTTTTTATGAATATATCAAGCTGCAAGAAGACATCATTAGTCCAGAAACTTTATTCTGGCTTTTTTTAATCTATGTAAAAGTGTTAATTCTTTTCATTCTTTTTGAGAATTTCTGGATATTTTAAAGTTTCAATAATAGTTGAGGACTTTATATCAAGTGAAGTCTTCCTGAGTGGCAGTAAAATTTCAGTTTTGGAGATGTTTTTGTTTTCCTTTTTCCTTCCCAAAAATTTGTTGATATAAAGAAAGCACTTTTGTGATTCTCCGGAAGTCAGAAAGTAAGACAAGAATAGATATGCAAAAATCAGTACAGAAATCAGAAAGAGGGCTGGAGGACTAGCTCAGCAGTTAAGAGTGCTTGCCTAGCAAATGCGAGGCCCTGAGTTAAATTCCCTAGAACCACATAGGCTGGGTATGGTGGTGAATGCCTGTGGTTCCAGCAATCGAAAGGCTAAGGCAAGAGAATTGCTGTGTGTTCAAAGCCTGCCTGGGCTACATAGTGAGTCTGGGACCAGCATAGACTACAGAACAATACCCTGTCTCAAAAAAAAAAGAAAAGAAAAGAAAAGAAAAGAAAGAAAAAAAACAGAAATCAGAAAAAAAAATGTTCTCCACCTCCCAAAAAAAATTTAGGTTCTCTTATACTAAGAATATTCTTGAACAGCAGTGTTAGAAATGATACTGTGATTAGCTGAGTTCCAGGAGAGGGTGGGGAGATATTTATATGTGTATGTATATATATATATATATACACATATGTAATAGATACATATATCTACATTATATATATATAAAAAGAAAAATATTGTTACTTTATTTCTGCTTTTAAGTGATACATTTAAGGGCTGGAGGAATGGCTCAGCAGTTAAAGCACTTCCCTGGCTAGCACTAAGTCAAGTGCTAAGTATCCGAGTTTTATTCCCCGGCACCATATAAACCGGGCATGGTGGCACACACCTGTCATCCCAGCACTTGGGAGGCTGAGACGGGAGGATTGCTGTGAGTCAAAGGCCAGCCTGGGCTCCATAGTGAGTTCAGGACCAGCCTGGGCTACAGAGCAAGACCCTGTCTCATAAAAGTAAAATAAAAAGGTACATTTAGTTTATAATTTTTCATTTCAATCTCTATTTTCTAATGATCAAAGCTTGTGCTAATATCTACTGCTAGTTTAATTTTATTTTACCCATCAAAATACTATTTGAGATATTTACATTGACTAACTCAAAAATCATACTTCTTAAAGTATGAAAGTTTAATATTTTCATTTGAATTAAAGATGGATAATAAATTTACTGTTGAGGGTTGAAATAAAAAACCCTGTTGGAATATCAGGTAAGAAACAATGTGACAAAATTAAGACCTTCTCAGATTGTCTGTCCAGCCTTGGGCTCCCTTCCTTTTTAAAACCAAAATCTAATGAAATAACCAAAATCTAATGTCATATCTTTTAGAGTATTAATAAAGCAAAGAGATTTTTCAGGGTAGACTCTGAGTTAAATTTTTAAATAATATTTTAAAGCAAGGCAGTTCTTTGAAAGTGCCTTTTCAGAAGATGGTGCTGTAGATTTTATTTTTCAAATAGCATGAGGCTAAGATTATGAGCATAAATTATTTTAGAACTCCACAAATACGAGTTTCAAATAAATAATGGTATTGATTGTCCTGAATCTGGTCAGAGTAACCATGGAAAACTTTATGCAGTAAAGAATCCAGTAAATGCTCATCAAATTGATTTTGTTAATTTGAAAACAAAAATATTTTTCAGTACTGGTAACTGAACCCAGTGTTAGGTACATGACTCCATAAGCACTCTGCCACTGAGCTACATCCCCAGCCCTTAAAACATTTTTAAGAGTTTAATCTTTTAATTCTCAACTGTGTTTGAGGTAATCTACAATGCCCATTAAACAGCAAATCTACTTAACTTTTTAACAAAGTAATTGGTATAGTAGTGAGTGTCCCAAAGGAAAGCGCCTTGCCACAGTTGTACTTTTTAAAGTGTAGCTTGCTCTTGGTCCTGGGCTTTTCTAATTTACTAGAAGGAAGAGTACTAATAAAAGGAGAGCTAAGTCATCATTGAAATCAGCTTATTAGAGCATGCAAAATGCCTATATCTCTATTGTTAGGAAAACTTTCTTAGACACAAAAGAATATTTTAAATGACTCCTTTTTCTATGATGAGTGAACTATGTAAAATGACAATGCCTTTAACAAGGTATGATCAGTTAATGAAAAGTAGAATGTAGGACCTGGGATATGGCTCAGTGGTAGAATGAGTGCTTAGCATGTTCAGGGGCCTGGGTTCATTCCATGGGACTGCAAAAAAGAAAAAAGAAACAAAAAGAGAAAGAATATGCATATTTGAGCTCTGGAGAAGATAGAAAAAAAAAGACCCATTTATGTTTAGTAAAAATGTAGCAATCGACCGGAAGGCAGTTTAGGTAGTAGGAAGCAGTAAAGAGTAGTAATGATCAGATCAGTTAACCAGTTCTTGCTTATGAATTTGGTGCACATTCCTTCAGAAAACAAATAGACTAAAACTAAACACCACACCTCAGTAACCTTGTATGCTGCAGTATATAATAGTGATGGTAAAAGTAAACTGATTGTTCCAAGTGTACTGTGTCTGCAAATATACATGCACATTAAACATTTATGTTTTTATAATGTTTTAATAGTAATTATAAGTTTATTTTTTAAGATTAATTTTTCTATTGTGATGTGTATATTTATTGGCAATTTGTGTGCAACTTTTATATTTTGCGTAGATGTTGGTTTTAAGGTATTTTATTTTTATAGGTATTTCTAGCTTTTCCTCTCTCTTTGTAATATTAGCAAAAATTAAGATGGTGCATTAGTATACCAACAAAGTAGTAATCCCATAAGGTATAGAGTTTGGATTTTTACCAGTAAACCATTAACACTATTTTCCAAATTAGAATATTTAATTGTTGTTTATATAGTGGGCATTAAAGACAGTATTCAGACAGAATTCTGTATGGAAGGTAGATAGGCTTTTCTGTATCTGTTTTTCTTAAGTAGCAGATAACACCAACAGGTTGGATTTATTTTACCTAATTGCAATTTTGAAGAAAGTTGTAAAATAAATGATGATTACGTTCTTTTTTAACTTTACGTACATTGTTCAGGATTAAGATTACAATACCAATTTTATAAGCCAGGAAAAGAAGTAACAAATGATCTAGAAGTCATTGATAACTGACTTCAGAACAGGATTTTTTTCCCTCCATTATTATATGAAAGACTTGCTGCCCCAGAGTTTTCCTAGCATACTTTGAAAGTTGATTCAACCCTTGATTATCTGTGAAAAAACCAAGTTTTCGTGGCTAGAAACAGCCAGGGATATAGACTGATTAGGTATTTCAGCTAATTAAACTTTTAAGTAGTAATAATTTATGAATGTGAACTACTTAAAAAGGAGTGAAAAGTATGGTTATAGATTATTTCAAGCATATGTCGTCACTCCAGTTGCCTCATGGTTTTCAAGAATATCTGTATTAGCACATTAATTTTCTGGTAAAAGTACATGGAAGAGTATATTCCCTTAAAAAGCTAAAAATATTTTCATTATATTTTTACACTATGAATTTTCTCAGTAAGGAATTTTATTCTGGTAGAAATTAAAACATAGCTTTTGGTTTGCAGTATAGTTCAGTGGTATAGCAACTGCTGGCCATGCTTGAGGTCATCAGCTCAATCCATAGCAGCAAAAAATAATAGTAACTTACCTCATTCTCTTGAGTTTTTAAATTTCAAATTATTGGGGCTCAAAAAATAACATTTTACTATATTTTATTCTTCTACTGGAACAGAGGAACATGGAAAGTTTCAAGTACTTATAAATGGGAATTTTTATTTTTATATTTCATGAAATTTTGCAGTTTGCAATGAATCAGCGTACAGCTTCACATGCACATCAGACATCATTCCCTCCTGTGCTCTCTCATCATTTGCTTTGTAGTATACTGTTCTGAGTTAACTTTCTTCCCCTGCTTATCAGGTACTCATGAAGATTCCTATGCTGACTATAGAAATTTGGTACCAGTAAGTAAAAACTAGCTATATTTCAGGTGGATATATTTTTGCTGCAAGTATATATTCCCCTTTTTAAGTTCAATAGTTTTGAGAAATTCTCTCACTCTGTGACCCAGACTGACCTCCAAATTTGTGATCCTTCTGCCTCAGCCACCTAAGTAGCTGGATTACAGGTATGTGCCACCACACCTGGCAAGACCAGTATTTTCAAGGCTGCCTAGTTTCCTCTGTTTTCTTTGTTCTTTTTGAAAGTTCATGGGAACCAGTCACATTGAGCTCACTTTAACTAGGTGGTCCACAAATCCAGACACCTGGCATCAGTAACACACTAGCATAGTGAAGTACTTGATGGCTTGATTATGTTTATAGCCTACCTCCCCTCAGAGGAAAGCACTGCAGTGTAGGTCATCCCAGTAGAGAGGTGTCTTGAACAGTTTTAGGAGTAAAAAACAGAATCATGAGTCTTCAGAACTTGACATTTTTTTCATTCTTTCCAAAACCAGACTCTCTGCACATCTGTAATCTTACATTTGAAATTTAAATCCTGCCTCAGAGATTAGACAGTAAAATTATTTTGTATTTAGTGCCTAAAACTTTCATCTTGACTTTATGACTTTTGGTTGGAAAAATAAACAGTAATTCCTGAACTCACCCTTCTCTTAATATTTTTTAAACCAAAGAACTCTTCCTGCAAAAATACTGCATATGTGACTCTACCTTCCTGTCTTGTAAGAATCTGTAAGGACAGGTCCTTCTAAAGAAAGGGATTAGTACCATCGTTGCAGATCTGTAGAGTAAAATGAGGATAAGCTTGCTTTGCTGTGATCTTGAGTAGAAACCTTATAATTGGTTTTGGTTTTGGTTTTGTTCTGTTTGTGGTTCTGGGAATCAAGCCTGGGATCTTTACACTGAGCTATACCCTCAGCCCATTTTTTTATTTTTGATTTTGAGACAGGATCTCCTTAAATTGCCCAGGTTGGGCTTGAATTTACAGCCCTCCTGTCTCAGTCTCCCAGAGTGCCAGGATTATAGACCTGGGTCTCTAGACCAACAATTCTTAATAACTTGCCACATCCAACAGAGCTATTGTTGCTACATGAACCTGCAGGAAAGAAGCAAAGCTGGATGCCTCTTTAACTGAACATATGTTAAATGATTGTCTTGGACCCAGACCTACATCTGTTCTCAGCAAATTGGACAAGTCTTAGAAGTCACTTCTGAATTATAAGAAAAAATTAATCAAAGCCAAGGTCAGTGGTTCAAGTCTGTAATCCCAGCAGTGTGGGAGGTTTAGGCAGGAGAGTTGCAAATTCAAGCCCACTTTGGGCAATATAGCAACCTTCTCTCAAATAAATAATAAAAAAGAACTAGAAAGCTCAGAGCGATGGCCTTGTGTTCAACCCACAGTAACACACACACACCCAGAAAGAAAAAGAAATTTGCCAGATGTTGTGCAAATTTGTAATCCAGGCTATCTGGGAGACTGAGCAGAGTTCCAAGTTTAAGCCCAGCTTGGGAAAGTTAGCAAGACTGTCTCAAAATAGTTAAAAAGAACTAGGTGTACTTCAGTCGTTGAGTGCTTGCCTACTGTTATTGAGGTCTTGGAAGATCACATTACAACAGCCTTCCAAAATATTCAGTGAAGTATCTATGCTTAAATTGACCCATGGCATTGATATTAACATAACTTTTCCAGTTCTCTCCTTAGAAAACAAGCGGACCTTTCCAGATGAGGCAGTCTTTCCTGGAAAGAAAATGGTTTGGTCAAGGATTTAGAAAAATACTGGTAGGTTGTAATAAAGAAGGAATTTTGCGTAGACAGAATCCCACCTATGCGGTGTATACAGTTTGATCCCATGGAGTTAACAAAGGGAAACTGGTCATAGTAGCAGCAACAGACCTGATCTCTGATGGTGACCCTGCAGATGTGAAAACAGGAACATAGTGGCTTGGGAGTATCACTTAGTGGTAGAGTGTTTGCTTAACATACACAAAGTCTTGATTTTGATCTCTAATAGCACTCCAAAAACTAGGAACAGCAAGCAACAACTGGATGGAATTTTTTTTTTTTTTAAGTACTGGGAATCAAACCCAGATCCTTCATCACTCTGACCTACAGCTCTACTCCATTTTTATTTTTGATTTGATACAAGGTCACTGAATTGCCCAGACTGATCTTGAACTTGAGATTCTCTTGCTTCAGCCTCCCAGAGTGCTAACACTACAGGCCTACTTTACCAAGCCAGGCTAGCAATTGAAATCTTTGTTCCCTACGAAGATTTAAATTTTGAAAGTTTTCCAGTAGCCTTCTCATTTCTTTGCCCAGGATATAACCCCATATCCCTCTTTTTAAAAAAAGAAAGAAAAGAAAATGGCTAAGGGCAGAGCTCAGCTGTTAAAATGCTTGCCTAGCAAGCACAAGGCCCCTAGTGCAATTCCCCTGCACCACATAAGCCAGGTGTGGTGTTGTACATCTGGAACTCCAGTACTCAGCAAGCTGAGGGGGAGAATTGCTGTGTGTTCAAGGCCAGCTTGGACTACATAGTTCAGAACCAACTGGAATACAGAGCAGACTCTGTCTCAAAAAAAAAAATTGGAGTTTATATAGCATTCTACTCTGGGTAAATAATAATCTATAAAATAATTGGGGGAAAAGGATCATATGCAAGGAATTACAGCTTGACCAAGAGCCTCGTTTAGTCCACCCACTTGCTTTCTTTGATGTACCATGCTTTTATCTACTTATGTGCCACCTTTCTTTTTCGTGAAACTATTTTATGCCATTTATGAATTATAAAGTCTTTTATCTACATACACACAGTTAAAAATATAAGGGGGGAAAAGAAAAACAAAAAATGAGAATCTTTGCCATGTAATTTTAGTTAATATAGATGAAAAGAAGTTCTAATTCAGTTTAGTAAGAATCAAGATTGAAAGTGATAATGCTTGGGCCAGAGGAATAGCGTAGTGGTTATAGTGTTTGTCTAGCAAGTACAAGGCCCTGAGTTCAATTCCTGAGCACCACATAAGCTGGGCCCAGTGGTACATGCGTGTAATCCTAGCATAGGAAAGCTGAGGCAGGAGGATTGCCAGGAGTTCAAGGCCAACCTGGGCTACAGAGTGGGAGCCTGTCTCAAAAACATAATAAAAATGATAATGCTACAGGTATTATGTCTACCCATGGAATTTTTTGCTAGCTATAGAGTAATAATGAAAATGTATATGTTATTATATATATATATATATATATATATATATATATATATATATACAGAAATAATTTTTTGAGACAGGGTCTCGCTCTGTAGCCCAGGCTGGTCCTGAACTTGCTATGGAGCCCAGGCTGGCCTTGACTCACAGCAGTCCTTCTGTCTCACCCTTCTAAGTGCTGGGATTATGGGATTACAGGTGTGTGTCACCATGCCTGGTTTATGTGGCATTAAGGAATCAAACTCAGGTATTTAGTACTTTAACTTCTGAGACGTTCCTCCAGCCCCTCCAGAAATAATTATTACAGCAGAGTGATAACATTATTCTTGGAAGAGTTTTTTGTTTGATTGGGGCAGGGGAGGTGGGGGCTGGCAATTGATGGGATTTGAATTTATGGCCTGGCATATGCTAGGCAAGCATTGTGCCATTGAGCTACATTCCCCATCCCAGAATTACTCTTTGATTTTGTTTTGTTTTGTTTGAGACACAATCTTGCTGTGTTAGTCCAGGCTTGCCCTGAATTCATTATATACGCCATGATGGCAAACCTTCTGCCTCATTCTCCTAAGTATGGGGGTTATAGACAGGAGTCATCACACCTGACCCAAAATTATTCTTGAAGGTAATATTTCAGCCTTCTGCATCAGAGATCCCCATGTTCTTAAGAAAAATGAATATTGTCTATGATTTTTATAAATCCCACTCTGATTTATACTTTTAAAAGTATGTGGGCCTGGAAGAATGGCACGGCAGTTAAAAAGTGCTTGTTTGCCTTGCAAGCTCAAGTCCCTGAATTTGATTTCCCAGCACCGCATAAAGTTGGGCCTGGTGGTACATACCTGTAATCCCAGCACTCAGGAAGCAGAGGCAGGAGGATTACCATGAGTCAGTCCTAGGTCACCCTGGGTTACATAGGGAGTTCAGGACCAGCCTGGGCTGTAGAGCAAGACCCTCTCTAAAATAAAGGTATGTGACTTATTGATACATAGGTTCTTACATATATAAAAAATTGAATGAATTACTACTTAGATTATGCATTTGTCATAATTTTTTATTCTGAATTCAGTTATATAACTTTACCTGACATCTTGTTTCTTGATCTGTACAAAATTCTATACAGTTTTTAACTCTACTTATACTTGTCAAGCCTCAGATGTGAGGGAGAAAAGCTAAGGTGTTTTCATCTGCTGGAACTTTTTAAGTCACAACTGAGAAAAGACTGGTGATGTCTTATGCCTTTGAGAGTGAAAAGAGCCCTAAAACTGGAGCCAGTGACAGCTCTACCCCAATTTGCTCTGTGTCCTTAGGCAGTTTCTTCAATTTTCTTGTGTCTGGGCTCTTTATAAGTGGTAGGAATACTTATCCTCATCTACCTCACTAAATTGTTGTGAGAAGATGTTTGTGAGCCAGGCCCAGTGGCTCAGGTCTGTACTTCCAGCCCTCTGGATAGCTGATGCAAGAGGATTGCAAATTTGAGCTCAGTCTGGACAACTCAGTGACATTGTGAGACCCTGTCTTGAGGGCTAGTCATGAACTCAAGCCCTGGACTTGGCAATCCTCCTGCCTCAGCCTCCCTCCCAAGTGCTGGCATTACAGGTGTGTGTCACCACACCCACCTTTATGTGATGTTTGGGGAATCAAACCCAGCGTCTGTGCTTGATAGGCAAGCACTGTAACTGCTGTGCCAGCCCTCCAGCCTTCAAAATTTTAAAAATAATAAAAAGGACTGGGGATGTAGCTCATTGTGAAGGCCCTGGGCTCAGTTTCCAGTACCACAAAAAAAGAAGGGCAGGGTGATTGTGGAAGCACTTGAGTTCTCCAAAGAAAAAGCCGTTGGCAGCCTGGGATAATAGTGTGGTTCCTTCCAGCTTGCCTCTGAACGCATCTTCATTCCCAAAGATCATTTACAAGGGCCAGGCATGGTGGCACAGGTCTATAATCCCAGCCCTTAAGAGGCTGAGACATGATCACATGTTTGATCTCAGCCTAGGTAACTTAGCACCCTCATGAGACCCTGTCTCAAGATTTAAAAAAAAAAAAAAAAAACCACAGAAAGTTCTGGATATGCAGCTCATTGCAAGGGCCCTGTGTGCAAACCCTGGTACAAAAAATTTTTTTTATTTTATGAAAAAAATATAAAACATGGGCCTTACATTGTAGTGTTCTCTTATAGATATGTCCTGTTCTGTATGTTCCCTGCCAGAGATCCAGCACACAGTCTAAAGTTTTCTTTTAATAATCTTTGGCAAAAACATACAGTGGCAGCTGCAGTTGTTTTTCGAGTTAGATTAATGCAGAGAAACCATTGATGCTCAGAGAATAACGTGGCCCCTTGTCTTCAGCATTTTGGCTACACGTTGACCTCAGTCAGGTGCTGGTAGACTACCAGATAGTTATCCATTTGTTTCTTGGCATATCTTGGTACCTAATTTTGGAGTAGAGGGTTGATTTAATGTTTATGTTTGTTTCACTAGTTACTTGGCAGAATTGGACTCAGCTTTACTTTTTCAGTCATGTATCTGTAAATGTTAAGATATAGGAAAAGTTTTTTCATAGTGTTAATTTGATTCCCAGCACCTGCAGGCATTGTCAGATGTCTGATCAGGTGTCTGATCCTTTGGATCGTGTGCCGGGTCTTACCTTTCAGTAGAATTATGTATTTGTTTGTCCAGAGAGGGATCCTGTTTCTAAGAAATTACAAAGAACACATCATAGGTATAATCGAGTCTTTTTTGTTTTGTTTTGTTTTTGAAGCAGACAAGGTTTTTTTTTAACAACAACAAAAAAGGATGCTGTTTAGGTGCACAGGGTACGTGTATTCTTACCTTTATAGGCTCTGCCCTCCCCTGGGGCAGGCGGTTGGCATTCCCTAACTTACTGCTAACACAGGTGGTGTCTGTGATTATTTTCATAGGACAATAAGAGTTTCGAGTCATGCTTGAAAAATGAACAAAAAGTCCACCTTGTGCATGAGATAGCCAGCACTGAGATGTCACAAATGCAGCTACCCCTGCTGTAATGGGCAGCCTTAACATCCCCTCCAGTTATGAACCCATGAAGTATTACTGTATGATGTGAGTAAAGATCATTTCTGTGGACTAGTAAAGGGATACATTAATAGGCTGTGGGAAGCAGTGGTGTGTGTATGTGTGTATATATAAATATTTTTATAACACTGTGTGTATTCCTTAAGGTCATATAGAAAAATAACATTTCTTTAATGTTTGGGAGACCAAAATCACAGTATGGCCAATCTAATCATTTGCTCTGGAGAACATTTTTATTGTATCTATAAGTACACGCGTAGACACATACTCCAAAGCATTACCAACTACGCCCACTATAGAAAACTTTTGCTTAAAAAAAACCTAAGTGCTGGAGGGATAAAAATATTCTTTCTAAAGAGGAATTTCTGAAGAGAAAATGAAACATAGGAGAGGGGGGGAGAGCAGAGCCGCCTGCAGAATGTCCAGCAGACGGACAGACAGCCTTTTTAAATTTTACTTTTTAAGCATCTTAACCGTGTGTGCCTATTTGTATTACAGATGTGAACTACTATTTTTGGGGTTGATAACAGTATGTTTTGAAACTGAATTATTACATAAAGTCAGTAACCTCTTCCTCCATCCTTCTTTCCCACACTAATTGTTCTTGCCAAATGTTTCTGATACCAAGGTAAAAATGTTGGGACTTTTCAAACCTTCTTCCTCAATTTCCCTGCCTGCCATAGCTCTGTCTTATGCCTAGCCTGGCCTTATATTTTTTGTTCATTTTTCATAAGAACAATATACTCTAGTTTTTAAATATTGCAAGATTCCAGGGGCTGGAAGAATGACTCAGCAGTTAAAGTGCTTGCCTAGCAAATGCTGAGTCAAGCACTAAGTACGCAAGTTCGATTCCCCAGCACCACATAAGCCGGGCGTTGTGGCACACACCTGTAATCCCAACACTTGGGAGACTGAGACAGGAGGATTTCCCTAAATCCAAGGGCAGCCTGGGCTCCATAGTGAGTTCAGGATCAATCTGAGCTACTGAGCAAGACCCTGTCTCAAAAAAAATTACAGAATTCCAAAATGTTTATCTAAAAGCCTTCTTTTTAAATGTCAAGTTAGAGGGTAGCAGCATTTAGGACAGTGGAGGAAGTCTGAGTCTGCTGTATGCCACAGGGACAGATTTTAAAAATGGACTGATAGGAGACTTGCCTGCCACATTTTCTGAAGAGGGATTGGAGTTCTGTGGCAGGGACGGTACGGCAGAGCGAGTGTCTGATACATGGAATGACTGTATAATTAGAAACACCAAATACTTAATTCTGTCACTGTGTACTTGGGGCCCAAGGCTTCAGGTTTGCTCATCACTTTAACTTCTTGAAGATTGCATGTATTATAAACAGAAGGCAGATAGAGTTTCTGAACAAGAGTACTTCTTTTCAGTATTTAAAATTTGGTAATCTTGCACTTTCAGTTGAACTATCCCTACCCCCCCAAATATATATTACTGCTAAAAACTCTCATAGGTGAGAGTAAGAAGCTAGGGGAAGTTGGTTTTCAAACAGTTCAGTCACTTGTAGTCTTTTATGTTAAAGAAATGGTCATGATTCCTTCTGAGCCAAATTGTCACTAAAATGTCCTGTGACAGAACCACTCCTTTTTCCCGCCATTCTGCATATTGTAACAGTTCTGTGTTGTATTTGTTTTTCATCTTTGATTCAAAAACATTAATATTTTATTGTTGCTTAGCTTCTGTTTAAAGTATAACTTTCACTAATGATTGCAATAAAAAGAAAAGCTTTGCTGCAATCTTTCTGTTGTATAGTCATTTCAGCTCTTCAGACTTGGCTAAGGGAACCCTGTGATACAGTAGAGAGAACTGAGCGTAGAGTCATGCATGATATCCTGGTTAAAGCTGACTGTGTGGGGCTGGAGGAACGGGACAGCAGTTAAAGCGCTGGACTTGGAAGCACAAGGCCCTAAGTTTGATTCCCCAGCACAACATAAAGGCAAGCATGGTGGGACACTCCTGTAATCCCAGCACTCAGGAGGCTGAGGCAGGCTGACTGGCCTGAGTCCAAGCCAGCCTTGGCCACACAGTGAATTCAGGACCAGCCTGGGCAACCCAAGTCCGTGTCTCAAAAACAAAACAAAACAAAAAAAGCCTGACTATGTGACCCTCTGAGCAGGTTTCTTGATGCTTCTAAATCACAGATATTTTTCCAACATGAGTACAGATATAATAGAGATATGAGGGCATTAAATGAAATAATGAAGTGAAATAATGTAAAGGAATGTTTAACAGTGCTTGTCTTAGTTACTTTTTCATTGCTCTGACTCAAGACCCAACAGCCACAAATTAGGGGAGGGAAAGTTTATTTTAGCTTGAAGTTTCAGAAGGTCACAGTCCACTTGAGCAACTAGCAACAGTGGAAGTACATGGCGGAGGCAGAGGTGGAGGCAGCTCCTTATGACACTGATAGCATGAAGCTAAGGTAAAGCAAGTGGAGTCCAGTCTCTTAGGGAAGGCAGAAAGCAGCGTATATATCCTCTAGGCCCGTGCCAGTGATCCGCCCTTGATCTAGCCTCAGTGTTCTGCCCCCTCCAAGTGTGCAAGATGTGGTAAGCCGCTACCACACCCCTGTGGTCCAATCTGCTCACCTGCGATTCATCCCTCTGCACCAGGCCAGTTTCCAACAGCACGTAGTTAGCATAGCCAATCCACAGCGTCCAGGTACGTGAGACCTTTGGGGACGTTCCAGATCCAAACCACAATAGTGCTGGACATATGAGTAGAACTCGAATTTTAACGAGGCTTTTGGTATTCACACACACACATTCATTTTCTCTTCTAAAAGACAAGACTTTGGAGCTGGGCCTGGTGATGCATGCCTATAATCCTAGCACTCTAGGAGGCAGAGGCAGGAAGATAGGAAGCTGCAGGTTCAAGCCCAGCTTGGGGAACTTAGCAACTTAATGAAACCTGTCTCAAAATTTAGAAAGGAGCTTTGGACATTGGACAGGGAAAAAAAAATGAAGTGGAAAAATCCTCATAGGCCCAGAAGTGGTCTCTCACACAGAAATCATATACAAGCAAACATTAGACTAAGATTTTGGAAACAAGCTCTCATAACTAATTCCAGGCATATATCACCTCTCTCCTGCTGGACTGGAACCAGAAGTCTCTAGATGACACACCAATTTGTTTACAGTTGATTTTTTTCATGTTCCAAATATTTATTTATTTATTCGTTGAGACAGGGTCTTGCTCTGTAGCCTAGGCTGGTCCTGAGCTCACTGTGGAGCCCAGGCTAGCCTTGGACTGTAGGCAATCCTTCTGCCTCAGCCTCCCCAGTGCTGGAATTACAGGCATGTGCCACAACACCTCGCTTATGTGGTACTGAGGAATAAAACTCGGGTGCTTAGAGCTTGACATAGCGCTTGCTAGGCAACTGCTTTAACCACTGAGCCATTCCTCCAGCCCTCCTCCCCAAATATTTTTAATTGTCAACATTTCAAAAATTGGAAGATCTCACATAAAAATCCAGATTATTGGGCTGGTGGAATAGCTCAGCTTGCCTAACAAACTCAGTGCCCTGAGTTCAATTCCCCAGCACCATATAAACCAGGCATGGTGGTGCACACCTGTAATCCTAGCACTCAGGCTGAGGCAGGAAGATTGAATGTGTTTGAGGCCAGCCTAGAATACATAGTGAGTTCAGGACCAGCCTAGACTGCAGAGCAAGATCCTGCCTCAAAAATAGATAAATAAATAAGTAAATCCACATAATTGTCATCTTTTAGAAAAATGAAAGGAGCCAGCATGGTGTCACAGGCCTATCCCAGCAGTCTGGGACGCTGAGGCAGGAGGATCACATGTTTGAGTGTAGTCTGAGTGACTTAACTTACCAAGGCCCTGTTACAAAATTTAAAAGGGCTGGAATGTGAAAGCCCTGAATTCAGTCCCTACTACAAAATAAATGAATTATAAATATATAAATAAAATGAGGGGATCTGGTAACTTCACAGAGTCCACCAATGTCTCTTAACAGCTGTCATCAGGGAGCTCAGTAGTGGCTGCCCTCAGGTGAGAGAGCCAGCTGTCTCGAAGACCACAGCCACTCAGCGGTGACTTGTCTGCCAAGGTTAGACTCAAAGGATCTCAATAGTGAGAAGAGAGCTCCAACCAAAGCGGGAATCCATGCGAGGGGGCTGGAGGAATGGGTCAGCAGCTAAAGCGCTTGCCTAGCAAGTGCTTAGTCAAGCGCTAAGTACTGGAGTTCAGTTCCCCAGCACCACATAAGCTGGGCATTGTGGCGCACACCTGTAATTCCTAGCAATTCAGCACTAGGGAGGCTGAGGCAGGAGGATTGCCATGAGTCCAAGGCCAGCCTGGGCTCCATGAGTTCAGGACCAACCTGGGCTACAGAGTGAGACCCTGTCTCAAAAAAAAAAAAAAAAAATCCCTTTGAGGACATGCTTTCTATAGAAGGGTTTCTCACTGCTTTGAGGCAGCTCAGCCTACGTACCAGAAATACCTCCCTGTGCAATTGGGCCTGGTCGTGGAAGGTTGAGACAGGAGTGTACAGAGTCTGAGGCTAGCCTGAGCACCTTAGTGAGACCCATCCCAAAAACAAACAGAACCAGTGCTGGGATAGAGCAAATTGCCTATTACATGAGCACTCAGAGCACTAATGCTTGAAACTTGCTTCAGAAAAAACAGGCCTGGTGGTGCAAACCTGTAATCTCCACAGCAGGAGGCTGAGGCCAGAGGATTGCAAGGCTGGCCCAACCAGGGCAATTTAGCAGCTTAGCAAGATCCTGTCTCAAAATCAAAAGTAAAAAATAGAATGTAGATATAGATCAGTGTGAAGGTCTTAGATTCTGCCTCAACACCAGAAAAAGGAGAAAAAAAAAAAAAAGGAGCCCTACAGTGAAGCATCAGAATGAAGTGGCGGGAGAATAAAACTCCGAGGAGGAGTTTTTCGGGTGTTTCGCTCTTTTAGAGTGTTAAGGAATATGCATCTTGTGGTAATTTTCTTGGTATCCATGTTTCAGCTGTGTGATCATTTGACAAATTCTTCTTGCTGTATCTTGCACATTATTTTGAGACATTAGGTAACTTGTCAATGTGAGGAAAAGATGTGATCATTTTTACAATATCTGATCTGATAAAATGTTATATAGGGACCAAAATCCTTATCTGTTGAAGAAAGATGGTTTTCCTGTATTGTTGCTTCTGTTGTTACCATATAGTTTCTGAATTCTAGAGGTCTTTGCAATGCCTTCATGGAATAGCACTCTCCTTGGAATTTTTTTCCTCTATTAAAATATTTTTCCTTCACAGATTCAAGTTCAGCCTGGACAAACTGGTGACTTAGTGAGACTTTGTCTCAAAAATAAAAAACAAAAAGGACTGGACATAAAGCTCAGTGCAAAGGCCCTGGGGTCAATCCCCTATCCCCATTCCCAAGTCCCCACTTCCCCACCGCCGCCCCCCCCCCGCCAGAATTGCTGGGGGGGGGGGCGGTGACACATGCCTGTAACCCTACTACTTGGGAAGCTTCGACAAGTTGTGAGTTAAAAAACAACCTAAGAAACTTGATCAGCTGGTCTTGTTCACAAAACTTTTTTATAGAGCTGAGTGGTAGCTTAGTGGGAGAGTTTAAGCACAGGCCCTGGATTCAATCCCAAGTGTAGGGGAAACAGCAGGACTGTCCTGCATTTCAGCAGGAAAGACTTGTAGGTACAAGACTAAATGATACCAGATTTGCCTCTAGGTACTGAAGTGTACTCTAAACAAAGATTTTTAAACTTCAAGGACAGAGCTGGAGGAATGGCACAGTGGTTAGAGCACTTGCCTAGCAAGGACAAGGCCGTGAGTTTGATTCCCCAGCACCACATAAACCATGCGTGGTGACATATGCCTGTAATCCCAGCACTCAGGAGGCCGAGGCAGGGGGATTGCCTTGAGTTTGAGAGCAGCCTGGACTCCATAGTGAGTTCAGGAGCAGCCTAGTTTATACAGCGAGACCCTGCCTCAATTTAAAAAAAAAAAACAAACTTAAAGGACATCATGACTTGTCTCTCCACCCACAAAACAAACTGCAAACAAACCTTTATCACCATTTAACATAGTTGCCTTAAAGTGGCCAGGTATGGGGTATGCCTTGTCAAGATACTTTTTTTTTCATATTAGCGTAAGATCAGCAGATCAAGTATTAACTGAAGTGCTTTGGGGGTAGTGCTGGGGATCAGACCCAAGGCTTTGCACTTTCTAGGCAGGTGCTCTACCAATGAGCTACAACCCCTCCGCCTCCATGTGCCTTTTGATTAAATCACTTTTAAAAGTTATGAGTTCACTTTTTTTTTTTTTTCTCTAGGTCTAGGGACTGAACTAGAAGCCTTTGCGCTGAGTTACATCCCCAACCATCCATCTTTTTTTTTTTTTTTTTGTGGAGACATTTTCTCACACAGTTGCTAAATTGCCCAGGCTGAACTTAAATTTGCTATCCTCCTGCCTCAGCCTGTCAGAGTGCTGTGATTACAAGTGGACATGACCCCACCCAGCTTTTGTTTTGCATTTTTTGCACAATTTTCTTTTTTTCTTTGTTTTGTTTGTTGAGATTTCTTGTATCATGGTCTATGTGTCAAGGATCCTTCATACTCCATGAGAAAGTAAGAACTCAAGATCTTTGAAAAGGAAGTACAGGGCCAGCGGCAGGCCTGTAATTCCAGCCCTCCGGAAGACTGAGGCAAGACGATCACAAGTTTTAGCCCAGCCTGGGCTCCATTCTCCGTACCACAAAAAAGCCCACAAAATTTTTGCTAAAATAAATTTACTATTTTGCGTTAATGCACAAGTTCAAAGTATCCCCACCTTGAAGGTGCCATGGTAATGTATAGGCTCTTCTGATGAAGGCATTGGTTCTCTCAGGTTCAGTCCTTCGCTCAGCCATGACCCTCCTTCCTTTCAAATGATAAATGCCATCTCGGAACTGACATCACCTCAGCATAATTCATCACAGCAAAGCAATTGCATGCTGGCAAATGCTCAGAGGTTGCCCAAACAGGACGTTCTCGGCCGCATGTTTATGTAATCTAAACTTAGGAGGGCAGGAAGCACCCCATAACTGAAGAGATTCTTGGTGTTTTGAACACGACATATGAGAGCACAGTGCCAATCGCTCTTTGTTGCCATTTTGTGGTGCGGAGCCCAGCGTCTTGCACATGCTAGACAGGTGCTCAACATCCCAGCCTGTCACTTGTTCTTCACTTGCTATTCTTGTTCCATCCACCACGTAGCTGACATTTTCTGCTAATGCTTTCTTCCCTTGGGCAGGATGTGAAGGAAACCTGTGAGCCATGAGCACCAGAGTTAATCAAAACTTTAAGCCAATTATAAGACACAGTTGGACCCCATATATTTATGTCTTTCTGTTGTAAAAAGCTTCAAAATATGTGAGCCAAAACTTTTGTCACAGACTAATGTGAGTTGTTAGCCACACGTAAGATGAGAATGAAATGTTGGGCTGGAAGAAAGGTACATGGATTAAAGTACTTGACTTGCAAGCACAAGGCCCTGAGTTAAATTCCCAGCACCACACAAAACCAGTCATGGTGGCACATGCCTGTAATCCCAGAACTCAAGAGGCTGAGACAGGAGGATTGCTGTAAGTCCAAGGCCAGCCTGAGATCCATAGTGAGTTCAGAATCAGCCTAAGCTACAGAGTGAGACTCTGTCGCAAACAAACAAACAAACAAAAAAATAGGCATGGACACTCACAAACAGACACTCTTTACAGAGTGCTGGTCAATCTCCAGGAAGGGCCCTTTACTCTCCTAAGTCCCCTGTGGACTGCTGGTTAACCTCCGTGGGTGTCTGAAGAATGGCCACACCTACTTCATTGCCACCCTTCTTCACAGGGATGGCTGGTTCTGGAGCCTGCTGTTGTCCACCCCATCTTCATGGCTCTCTACAGGCTTCCAAGATATTACCATTAGCTGAGGCTTCTTGCTCAGTTTTTATAGAAATCATGAGCTGGCAAAGTGCATCTCTTTCTGTATTAATAGCTCAGGACTTTGAATGCCAGCAGCTACCAGATCTTTTCATGTTAGTGGCCCTCCGTGCTGCTAGGAGTAATCAGCCACCTGCAGGCCTCAGGGACTCTGTGGCCACCAGCGACAGCAGCTGCCACCTGTTCTTTGCTGTGCTGCATCATTCTCTGCTAGTAGCTGCCATCAGTGTCAGCAGTCCCAGCTGATGGTGCCGTCCAGTGCCTGTAGCCTTTACTGTTACCAGCTTGGGCTCCTGGCAGCTTTTGGCACCAGCAGCCTCTGGCATTACAAGTTCCTAGTATACTAGTTCAATATGTTGCACTTAAGATGGAAATAATGAACGAGCAGGAATATACCATCTGAAAGAAGCTTTAGCAGAGCTTATGTAGTGGGGCTCAGTGGTTCAAGTGCTTGCTTAGCACACACAAGGTCCTAGGTTTGATTCTCCCAGCACCACATAAAAATTAGCAGAGTGTGGTGGTGCATGACTGTAATTCCAGCACTCAGGAGGCTGAGGAAGAATGATTGCCATGAGTGTGAGGCCAGCCTGGGCTGGCTACATAGTGAATTCAGGACCAGCCTAGACTACAGAGTGAGAAAAAAAATTTTTTACATAGAACTTACATTGCAGCATAAAAGGGAACAGTTTATGACAGAACCAGCTGAGGATTTAGGAGGCGGCTTATGAAGGAATAAAGGGGGCTAGGAGCATAGCTCAGTGCTTACAGTGCTTGACTAGCAAGTGCAAGGCCCTGACTTTGATTCTGCAGTAGTAGCACATGAGCCAGGCGTGGTGGTACATGCCTGCAACTCAGCAGACACTTGATATCCCAGGAGGACTGCCTGGGTCCAAGCCCATTTTTTTTTAAAAATTTGAGACCACGTCTTGCTAAATTGCCTAAGCTAGTCTCAAATTTGTGATCCCCCTGCCTCAGCCCTCCTGAGTGCTGGGATTACAGGCCTGTGCCACCAGGTCTGTTTCTTTCAGCTTTTTTTTTTTGAGACTGTTTTTTTGACACAGTGTCTTGCTCTGCAGTCCAGGTTGGTCCTAAACTCACTATTTAGCCAGGCTGACGTTGGACTCATGGTAATCCTCCTGCTTCAGCCTCCAGAATGCTGTGTTTCCAGGCATGCACCACTAAGCCCAGCTTTATGTGGTGCCCGGAAATTGAACTCAGGGCCTTGGGCTTGCTACGCAATTTCATTGCTGTGCCGTCCCTCCATCCCCCTTACTTTGAATCTTGTCTCTTCACAACATTGATCAAAATTAAAATATTCAGGCCTGGGGTATAGGTCAGTGGTGAGCGCCTACCTAGCACGCGCCAGGCCCCGGTGCATCCCTGGGTGGGGGGCGGGGAGGTGGCAAGGCTCAACCCCCCACTTGCCTGCCTTCTGCTTCGCTCACAAAGACGCCTCACCGCGGAGGCCAGGCGACAGGGTCCGGAAAGGGGCGGCTGCCTAGCAACCGGCGGATAAACAACAGTGAAGCTCCGCGGAGGGGGACGCCACGGCAAGCCCGGAAAGAGGAGGTAAGAGGACCAAGGCGGGGCACTCCTCCTGGGCGGGATCCACATCCTCCTCCTCCCCCTCGGGGCCAGGGTGCTAACTGGAGCCTAAACGGGGATCCTGAGCAGAGCCAGGGTGCGGCAGGACGCTGACTCGACCCGGGCGCCTTCTGTCCTGGCCCCGCACACCCCGCCCCGTTCCTCCGCCCCAGGACCCAGGCAGACGCGCGGTGAGCAGGTGCTGTGGGCCAGTTCCTCCTCCACCACTGCCAGGGCCCGCCACCATCACCACTGAGCCCCTCCTGGATTCTCCCCTGGCCTGGCCCACTGCCTGGGAAGAAGGGAATCGAAAATGCAGCGACGGCTGTGCTGGGTGTAGCGGTGAAAACACAAGGCACTTGGCCCTGTACACACACATGTGCCGCGCACACCTGCACCGAGCACACCCGCGCTCGCGCCTGGGGGACTCCGTTCTCGCCCCTTCCCCTCTCCAGGACCAAAGGCTCAGGGCTTCTTGCCTGTGTGAGCGCCCCGGGAGCAAGCCCAGCTAGCCCTCCCACCTCGTAGGGCTCAGCAGGGGCGGTTGCCCAGCAGGCTTCCTGCAGGAAGAGGCTCAGAGTGGGGCACATGGCCCCTGGGGTAGCGGGGGGGGGGGGGGGGGGGGGGGGGGGGGGGGGGGGGGGGGGGGGGGGGGGGGGGGGGGGGGGGGGGGAGGGGCTGAGCCAGAGACAGCCCACCGCACCGCCTCCTGCACAAGGCTTTCCTTCCACAGGGGGTGTCTTGGAACAGGCCTGGGGGTTCAGCCCCTTTGCCCCTGCGCCATGGCCACAATGAACGTCAAGCCAAGTCAGCGCTTTCGGATGCCAGACTGGCACACCAACAGCTACCTGTTGTCCACCAATGCGGAAGGGCAGCGGAACGCCTCCCACCAGATCCGCCAGGAGGCCCGGGTCCTCCGCAATGAGACCAGCAACCAGGTTGGGAGCCAGAGGGCCTCAGGGTGCGCCCAGGGGCAGCTGCCGACCACAGACGCCCTCTTTTCCTGGTTCTACCTCTTGCAGACCCTTTGGGATGAGCATGACAACAGGACTCGACTGGCAGAGCGGATCGATACTGTCACCCGGTGGAAGGAGATGCTGGACAAGTGCCTGACCGACTTAGATGCTGAAATAGACGCTCTGACGCAGGCAGGGAGCCGCTGGGACTGCTGCAAAGACCTCCCCCTCCTGCTGACGCACTTCTGGGCCAGGGAACCCCGCAAGGGGAGCACGGATGGCTGGGCCACTCACTCATGAGTGCCCCTGCTAAAGCGGGGATGGGGCAGCCTCTCAGTGAACGGCCCCCTAGCCCCCTGTCCTTCGGTCCTTATCTTCTTCTAGATGAAGGACATAGCTGAACAAAACCTGCAGGCCAAGAACTTGCCTCTGGATGTGGCCATCGAGTGCCTGACCTTGCGGGAAAGCCGGCGAGACATTGACGTGGTTCAGGACCCTGTGGAGGATGAGCTGCACAAAGAAGTGGAGGTCATTGAGGCCACCAAGAAGGCCTTGCAGCAGAAGATCAGCCAGGCCTTCAGTCAGCTGAGGTGAGGAGCGGACGGTCACACGTGCGTTCATGTGCACTCCAGTGCGTCTTTACTGAATGTGGAACACAGGTTTTGTGGGTAATAGTTACCTGGCTCTTCTCTGTGCTCCTAACAGAGACTCCTTGATGACTGTAGCACTTTTTCCCCTGGCGGACAGTCTGAGAATCCTTGAGAGGACCCTACTAGGCAGCTGTTCTCACTTGAAGCCGAGGAGCTGTAGCCCTCTCACCCCCAACCCTGAGACCCTGGCCTTTCCCTGTGAGGCTCTGCGAGTGTGGCCACACTCCTATGCCCCATGGGTATGAGCAAGCACGGGGTGCCATCTTTTTGTCAATAGGAAGCTCACTCAGCCGAGCTACTGTCTTCCCCTGGGAGGGCCTGTCCTAGCCTCCCCGTCCATTAGGGTACTGAGGGACACTGAGAGCTGTGCCCAAGGCCCTGGGGCTGGCTCCTGATGGAGTCTGCTCTTTCCGTAGCCTCCTGCAGGAAGTCCGCCAGCAGCTCAACTGTGACCATCGCGGCAAAATGGAGACGCTGGAGATTGACAGAGGCTGTCTCTCCCTCAACCTCACATCCCCAAACATCTCCCTCAAGGTCAACCCCACACGTGTCCCCAATGGGTAAGAAGAGGCGCATTCATCGGTCTGTCTTCCTCCCCTTGTTGGTCAGGGCCCGTGACCCCATTATTTTATGCCCCCTGCAGCTCCACCACCCTTCAGCAGTGGGATGAATTTAGTCATTTCAACAAGGACCGAGCAGAGGCTGAGATGAAAGCAGCCACCGGGCTGAGGGAGGCCATTGCCCTCACTATTGCCGAGGTGACCTTGCCTGCTCCCGCACAGCCACTGGCTGTGCACTCCGCCCGTATCTCTCCCTGTGGGCCACAGGGCACCCTCCCGGGAGAGGCCAGGCGCTCACACCACCCCTCGCCCCTCGCTTCACTCACTTCCTCTCCCTGCAGACCAATAACAAACTCGAGGCCCAGAGGGTGGCGACGGAA
This sequence comes from Ctenodactylus gundi, assembly GCA_004027205.1. Lineage (NCBI taxonomy): Eukaryota > Metazoa > Chordata > Mammalia > Rodentia > Ctenodactylidae > Ctenodactylus > Ctenodactylus gundi. The sequence goes on along the minus strand of PVKB01000760.1, from coordinate 6,844 downwards.
TTTGCCTTCAGGAAGCGGCAGAGGGAAATGGAGAACGCGTACAGTGAGCTCAAATGGCAGGAGAAGAATGTGAGCCCCCGCTGGGCCCAGATCTTGCCTGGACTCTGTGCCCCAGCGTAAGTCTAGCTGGTGGAGATGGGTTACTCTGTCCCCCGCAGACCTTGGAGGAGATCGCTGAACTGCAGGAGGACATTCGGTACCTGGAGGAGGACCTGCGCAGGAAGCTGCTGAACCTCAAGCTGTCCCATACCCGGCTGGAGGCCAGAACCTACCGGCCCAATGTGGAGCTCTGCCGGGATCAGGTGTGAAGGTCTCCCAGTGAGCCAGGGGCCCCTTGCTAAGGTGTCCTTGGGATCACTCCCCAGAACATTTCCTGGTAGAGCAAGAGCATTGGCCTAGGGCAGCCCACAGGCCCAAGGCATGTGGGACAGTGTGGCTGACCTGGAACTCCCACCCTGTCCCTCTGCCTCCAGACACAGTATGGCCTGACTGATGAGGTTCACCAGTTAGAGGCAACCATCGCTGCGCTGAAGCAGAAGCTGGCACAAGCACAGTTAAGTTTGGAGAGTGGGCACCTATGGGGCCTTTTGTTACCTGTTGGTTTAAACTGGGCTTTTTATTTTTATTTATTTATTTATTTATTTTTTTGAGACAGGGTCTCTCTCTGTAGTCCAGGCTGGTCCTGAACTCACTAGGTAGCCCAGACTGGCCTTGGACTCAGGACAATCTGCCTGCTTCAGCTTCCTGACTGCTGGGATTACAGGCCAGTGCCACCACACCCAGTTTATGTGGTGCTGGGGAATTGAATTTAGGAATTTAGCACTAATGTAGCGCTTACTAAGCAAGTGCTTTATCTGCTGAGATAATTCCTCTAGCCCTCCTGGGGCTCAGCGTTAAAGCACTTGGCCAGCAAGTGCTAAGTACCAGAGTTCAGTTCCCCAGCACCGCATAAACTGGGCATGGTGGCGCAAGCCTGTAATCACAGCATTCAGCAGTCTGAGACAAGAGGACTGATTGCCAGGAGTCCAAGGCCAGCCTGAGCTACAAAGCGAGACCCTGTCTCAAAAAACAAAAACAAAAAAACCCCTAAACTGGTAAGTACAACCCAGACCTCCTAGCGTCGTGCAGGGGTGACGGCCGCTAATGTCTGCTCCCCAGGGACGCTCTGGATGCCCTGCACAAGCACCTGGCCCGGCTGCAGGCTGACATTGCCTGCAAAGCCAATTCCATGCTGCTGGACACCAAATGCATGGATGTGAGACGCAAGTTGACCGTGCCGGCTGAAAAATTTGTGCCCCAGGTGGACACTTTCACCCGCACCACAAACCGCACCCTGAATCCACTCAAAAGCTGCCAGCTAGAGCTGGCCTAGCAGCTACGGGGGTGGGGGGTCGGGGCTAAGGGAGGAGGGGAGACTGGGTGGGAAGAGGTAGGGTTTGGAGCAGAGAATGAACCTAATAAATGTGGAGGTTCTAGGGCCTGTAGTGGGCTGTTACCCTGCACGCAGCCGCAGATGCTTGACCCTGCCATGTACGATGCCCGTAAGACCTCAAACTCGCCCCCCCCCCCCCATCCGAGTCCTTCCCTCCCGTTGGGTTCTTGACGGGAGCCCGCTCAGTCAGTCAACGAGAACGAGAGAGGGGGTACAGATTGAAGAAAACTGGACTCTTGCAAGGGTCGCTACAAAAGACACTTTATTATCTACAGTGTTGCTTTTATATCCTTCTTGCCTTTCCACTAGTTATTAGTCAAATGTTTCCACACCTGATCCAAACTTCAAACGGTCAAAACAACATGTGACTTAAATTGAGTAAACAAGCAACACCTGGAATTCCAAACGGTCAAAGCAACACGTGACTTAAATTGCGTAAACAAGCAACACCTGGATTTCCAAACGGTCAGGTCAAACGGTAAAGGAACTTGGCCGAGGTCAGCAATGCTGAGGCTCCCGGGCCCTGAGGGCTCCGACAGGTTGTCTCTGGGGTAGGCTGAACCCCCCGAGTTACTAGGGCGGTGGTCTGTACCAAGCTGTGCCCTAGTGGCCTATTAGGGGGGTAGGAGGGGTGAGGAGTGTCCTGAGCCTAGGATCACAGCGGGAGGGCTTGAGGGAGGAGGTGGCCCCGGCCAGAGAGGAACTAGAGCTAAGGTTGCCTGGGAGCGCTGGCGGTGCAGAAGCAGGGGTGCTCGCCTGCGGGCTACGGTCCCCTGAAGTGACCTGAGCTCTGGCTCAGGAAGCCTTTAGTGACCGCCTGTCCGGTTAACAAGTGCGGACATGGGGCCACCAGGCCAGGCAGGCGGAACTGCGCGGGGCCGCGACTCCAGGCCGCGGGTGGGCGCTGCGGGACGGCCGCGGCCGAGGCTCCGGGCCAGCTGGGGGCGCTGTGGGGCCGCCGAGAGGGCGCGCCCTGGGACGGCGCCAGCGGAAGTGGCCCTGGAGGGCGCGCGCGGATGGCGGCGGCGGCGGTGGTGGCGGCGACGACGATGACAGCTGCGGGCGGCGGCGGGGCCGGGGCAGCTCGCTCGCTCTCGCGCTTCCGCGGCTGCCTGGCCGGCGCGCTGCTCGGGGACTGCGTGGGCGCCATCTACGAGGCGCACGACACCGTCAGCCTAGCGTCCGTCCTGCGTCATGTCCAGAGCCTGGAGCCGGAGCCCGGCACGCCGGGCAGCGGACGGACAGGTGGGCGGGACCCGCAGGAAGGCGCGTGGCTGCGGCGGGCGGGCGAGCTGGGCCGCGTGCGCGTGGGTACGGGGCTGCGGTGCCCTGCTGTCCCGCGGGAGGCCGGCCGGGCGTCGTGGTGCTGTGCGCCTCGCCCGGGGTACAAGCGGGCCGACGACTGTCTCCCCCCGCGCGGTCCCTCAGTACGCCACCTCCCCTGGCCGCGGTCCCGGCTCACCACCCGCCCCACCCCCCAAAAAAGAAAAAACGTCCGAGTGGGCAGCCTGACCCCGCGTCTCCCCGTTCTTCTTGGCCTTGCTGTCTCCCTTCTGTTTTGAGACAGTTTCACTCTGCAGTCCAGGCGGGTCCTGAACTCGCTTTGTAGCCTGGGTTGGTATTGAACTCACAGCTATCCTCCTGCCGCAGCCTCCCTAGCGCCGGAATTACTGGCGTGCGCCTCCACGCCCGGTGCTGGGGAATCGAACTCGGGGCCTTGCAGTAGCTCGGCAAAGCGCGCCCACCATTGTGCTATTCCTCCAGCCCCTCCGGTTCTTCCCGCGCCGTCCCGTGCCGTTAAAGCTGTCCCCTCTCCCGTGCAGTCGGCTTGTCAGCCGGGGTGGCCGGTCGCTCAGGCCGGACGCGCGCTGTGGGGAGAGGCAGGCAGAGGAGGGAGTTGGGGAAGGATTGGCATCCGACAGGGAGAGAAGCAGGAGGGACACCGGCGCGATGTGCAGACACGATTTCGAGGTGATGGCCGAGAAGTAGAAGGAAGTTGGTGCGTCGGGAAGCATTCCCCGCTGGGTAAGGCAGAAGCGGAAAGGGAGGAACGAGGATGGTGGCTGAGCGAGAAGCGAGAGAGGAGGGGATGCGCTCTGGTGGAGACGGGGCAAGATGAAGGCTGAGTTTGTTTCGTTGTTGATCTGGTGCTAAGGCGAGGAACGCGCGTTTGTAAAGCACCTTAAGCCGCTTGGATGCACGCGGCAGAAGACAAATTAAAATGGCCCAAGCCAAAGGGAATGCGTTGGCTGATACAACTTGAGAATTCCAGCGGTCGGTTGAGACTCAAGCAGAGTGAGTTCCGGGGTCCAGATCATTTCCTCGGGCCCAGTTCCTGTAGGTTGTTCAGAGCTGCTTTCTTTGGGTGGACTCCCCTTGCTGTGGGGCCTCTTCCCCTGGGGCAGCCCCCATTCACTCCAGCAGAGAAGTTTCTCTTTGCCACTGACGTGACTGAAGTGCCCTGGCCCAGTCCTGCCCCCCTCCCTCAGCAGGAGATGGGGTATGCTGTTTGGTCAGGCCAGGGGTGAGGTCAGCTCTGCCCAGGTCACGTGGGCTAGAATGGAGAAACATGGCTCCCTGAGGAAGAAGAGGGTGCACCGACCAGCTGGAGAAAACAGATGGTGCCCCACTTGGGTGGCGGCAGAGCGCCTGAGGACATGGATGGGGGAGGCCTTCACCTTGGACCCAGGCGAGCCACTGCCTCGGAGGGGAGCCTGGAGGATGCACCTGTCAGCCACTCCTCGAGGAAGCAGGGCGCACCTGTACCTAAGAGGGGGAGAGGAAGGGTTCAGAGTTCACGGGAGATTTGACAAGGGGGTGAGCTGGCAAAGCAAGCGATGGGGAGAGGGCTTACTAGGGAGTTGCTTCCTGCTCTGTAACTGTTCTCACATACGGCCACCGCCCCTTCCCTAGTGCGCTGATAGCCTGTTTGAATGTCCCTTTGTCAGAAGTGCCAGAGCACTGCTCACAGGCAGCCAGAGGGAGAAGAGATGGGATGGGAACTGGCCCCAACTGGAATTGAAGTCTTGTCTTGAAGGCAGCAGAGAGCCCTTGAAGCAGGACAGTAAGAGTGGAGAGGTGACAATCCGAGGAAGAATTTTCTGGCTGTGCATAAGTTGCGTTGGAGAGCAGGGGATGTAAGGAACACGGAAAGGCCCAGCCAGCAGCCGACAGGACATGCTGAGATGAGCTGGGTGGTGGCAGCCAGAAGCAGGGAATCAACAGGACAGGTTGCTGACTTGAAGAACTGCTGGAATCCTGAGGCTTCCAGCAAGAGCCCAGGAGCTTGGAGAGGCTGATGTGGAGTCAAGATCATGTAGTGTCTCCAGGGAATATCCCTGCCTCTCGTTCTCACCCCCGTCCTTTCCCACAGAAGCACTCTACTACACAGACGACACGGCCATGGCCAGGGCCCTGGTGCAGTCCCTGCTGGCCAAGGAGGCCTTCGATGAGGTGGACATGGCACACAGGTGAGAGGGCACGGTCCTGGGTGAGGCAAAGCAGGCGGGTAGTTTCTGTGTCTTTGAAAGAAGGACGGCATCTGTGCATGCTAGGGGCACCCCACCCTCACAGTACCGTTTCTCAGGCTGACACAGCTTCCCACGCTAAAAATGACAGTGTGGGTGCCTCAGGCCCCAATACTACCTCTTCCTCCAGCCCAGCCCAGTGACTTCTCCCAGCATTGAGGCAATGTTAAGACCCCAGTTCTGCTTCCCTTCTCCCTCTAGGTTTGCTCAGGAGTACAAGAGAGACCCTGACAGAGGCTATGGGGCCGGAGTGATCACTGTCTTCAAGAAGCTCCTGAGCCCCAAGTGCTGTGACGTCTATGAGCCTGCAAGAGCCCAGTTCAACGGGAAGGGCTCCTATGGCAATGGGGGTGCCATGCGGGTAGCGGGTATCTCCCTGGCCTATAGCAGTGTCCAGGATGTGCAGAAGGTATTGGGGGCAGACCGGCTCCCAGGGTCCCCCGCCTTATCTGTGGTGTGTACCATGACAGCAACACCTCCTCTCCCCAGTTTGCCCGGCTCTCGGCCCAGCTGACCCACGCCTCCTCCCTGGGTTACAACGGTGCTGTCCTGCAGGCACTGGCTGTGCACCTGGCCCTGCAGGGTGAGTCCTCCAGCGAGCACTTCCTTGAGCAGCTCCTGGGCCACATGGAGGAGCTGGAGGGTGATGCCCAGGCCGTCCTGGATGCCAGGGAGTGAGTATGGGCTAGAGGCTGGTCTGAGTGTATACGTGGCAGGTGTGGGGAGCCTCTGGTTTTGCCATAAAGCCAAAACTGCCTTCTTTTATCCCAGACCTTAGGGAGGGGTGGGAAGAGGCCTTTGGCTGGGCTAGGCTTAGAGGCTGTCAGGATCCCAGAGAATCAGGTGATCCGTTAGCACTATACTCCTCTTCATCAGGGTGTCTGCATCTTGGGGGTAGTGGGAGCCTGACATGCCTCTTTTTGCTATAACTTGAAGTCCTTCCCTTCATCCCACTTCCCAGTGTCTCCACCCACTGGCTCTGACTTCTAAATTTTCCTGTGAATCCACAGGTTGGGTATGGAAGAGCGTCCATACTCCAGCCGTTTGAAGAAGGTTGGAGAACTTCTAGACCAGGAGTCAGTGACCCGAGAGGAGGTGGTGTCTGAGCTGGGTAGGTATATCCTGGTAGTGATATACTGTCCCACGCCCATCATTCCTAGGGCCAGCCTTGGGCTTGGGGTGGAAGAGGGAGGATGGAGTTGTGCCTGCCATCATGTTATTCCCAGGCTGTGGTGACAGCCAGAGCCACTTTCTGTAGGGTCCCTGGGAGTTCTGAGCACTGTACCTTCTTGCTGGGGAGCTGGAGAGCACCCTGAGCTTGTTGGTCATAACCCCAGAGGAAGCAGCTGATTGCCAGTTTTGACACCTGGTGTGATCTAGGACTTGTGCTGTGTACTAGGCACCATGTAGAACGCTTCTCAGGCAGGACCTTACCTCATCTGCATGACAGCCCCATGACAGCGAACTTTGCTCACCCTACACTGGGGAGTCAAAGCAGAACAGGAATGCAATGCTGGGCATGGTGGCACATGCCTGTAATCCCAGCACTCAGGAGGCTAAGTCAGGAAGATTACCATGAGTGTGAGGCCAGCCTGGGCTACATAGTGAGTTCAGGACCAGCCTGGGCTACAGAGTGAGACCCTGTCTCAAAAAAAAAAAAAAAAAAGTGGGGGCTGGAGGAATAGTTCAGCAGTTAAAGCTTGCCTAGCAAGTGCTAAGTCAAGCAATAAGTAACGAAGTTCAGTTCCCCCAAACCACATAAGTGGGGCGTGGTAGCCACAGACCTGTAATCCCAGCTGTCGGGAGGCTAAAACAGGAGGACTACTGTGAGTTCAAGACCGGCTTGGGCTACAGAGTGAGAACCTGTCCCAAAAAAAAAAAAAAA